>VZRU01019028.1:508798-522842 GCA_013398155.1 Pedionomus torquatus | reverse complement strand
CCCCCCCTCCCCGGAATACCTTCTGCTGAAAGGTTCTTCTCTAAATATGATTCTAATTGAAAAACAGACTCTGATGTAAGACATGTCCTTTTCTTACCAGGCCAAGAAACTCCATTGTTTATGATATTAAAAGAGTACAATCTTTTCTACCAAGATGCTGAAATTTTACCTTACCAACGTAGACATATAGAGTTTTTCATACTTCTCTGTTAGTTGCAGGTGCATAAATTGCTCATTGCAGGCAGAGCAAGCGGCTTACTCTCCATAATAAATGTGCATTCTTTTATCCTCAGGGAAATGTATTTTCAACCCATTTTTGTGCAGAGTAGAGACCTCATTAACTGGTCACAGTTCCACTGCATCACATCTCCATGCTTGTATCTTATTGCTTTCTTCTTTCTTTTGTCCTGGAGGGTAGTGTTCACATACATGGAGAACTCTTCACAATATAGACTAAAAATTTTCTTTCTCCATCCAGTCTATTTTCCAGTCATAGCAACTCATTAAGTCCTCACAACTTGCATCTCCAGTGAGGATAATTCTTGCTGAGTGGAATCTAATTATGACGTAAGAATTAATGTTAAGTAAGTATGAGGTTATAGAACTCAAAAGTTCTAGAATGCAGAATTCCAGGCTGTAAAAAGACAGGCTGGAGTGTGCCCATATTGATAATTCACCATAACTTAGGAGAGGGGTTCTTTGTCAGGAAGTGTAGTGATAGGACAAGAGGTAATGGTTGTAAGCTGGAAGAGGGGAGATTTAGACTGGATATTAGGAAAAAATTCTTTACTGTGAGGGTGGTGAGGCTCTGGTTGCCCAGAGAAGTTGTGGATGCCCCATTCCTGGAAGTATTTAAGGCCAGGCTGGATGGGGCTTTGAGCAACTGCTCTAGTAGGAAGTGTCCCTGCCCATTGCAGGGGGGTTGGAACTTGATGATCTTCAAAGTCCATTCCACCTTTAACCATTCTATGATTCTGCTTACGAAGGTAGACAGTAAAGAGTATATTTAGGAAATGTATCCAATTTGAGGACTTTGAGATTGTACCTGTTTGCTGGGGAAAAAAAAAATAAATCACTCACAAGCATTTGTAATATTATCCAAAGAAGTAAAGATACCTGAAAGAGGTATTTTAAAGAGGCATAATGATCAGAAGTTGAAAGAAGACAAGGAGGAGAAGGAAACTCTGAAGTTACCTTTGTCATTCTTGAGTACATATATTTGTACTTACATACAGAAAGATATGTAAAAAACATGTCTTTTATAGTACTTTCTAACTTTTCTTTCAAAACATGAACTTTTCATTACTTTTTTTTTTTTTAATTTAAATAAATGAGTGTCCTCAGTAAAGGATGTGGCATGTGGAAAAACATGCAAAGAACCTTTGCGTCCCAGTGTCAACAGAAAAATGACTATTATTAGAAAATTATTATTATCAGAAAAAATATTTTTTTTATTGCCAATGGGGACATAACACGTGAAGTCTTAATACTGAAGAGCTTTTGGCTGTGATAACATCACTGTGATATCCATTTGTTCCTGCAATTCTTACAGCATCCAGTGAAGACATCTCACGGCACTGGGAAATTCATTCATGGCGAGCCAAATTTATTTACTGTTTCCTCAATAAATGCTCTTCATAGTGCTCAAATTTTCCCTTTCCTTTATTTTAATTTCTGATATTTCTTCGAATTATTTTCTTTCAATTGCACACTTATCTTCCCATGTTTTGCCCTCTAGGTTCTTCCACATTTTCATTCTCCCATTTTTCATGTGTTCCTCTTCTTGGCCACGTTTGTTTTTCAGTTTACTGTTTGTCATTCACTAAACTGATGCCAGAGGTACATAAACTAAAAAATAATAGAAAAGTACTATAGGAAAAAAGACATCTGTCATCCCCAGGTCTGTTATGACAAACAGCAGTAGGGTCATGTTTAACACAGATGTCCAAGAAAACATTGAATAAGGCTGCAGAGTCATAGTTTGGCTGCTGCTTCTTACGTTGAATCAATGTGTCTGCATTTTCATGTTGCACCTGGCAAATTGGGAAGTAATACCAGAAACAGTTAGATGTTGTTTTAATGTTTTAATCCTGGCCGGAATGGTGTAGAGCTGTCTGCTGTGTAAGTAATTGGACATGATACAGTAGGATAGTAGGACAGTCAATTGACCTGGGAAAAAAAAAGCATCTTATTTGATGGTATTCAGAGAATTGTCAAATTACAGTTACTGAACCTTGATCTTGACACAAAAATAGTTTTAATTCTGTGCAACAATCAAGATAATTAGGCAAGGAGCCTGCAAAGACTAGTGGTAGAAGAAGAGATGCTGATTTGTTCCCACTGATACACTGATTTAAAACTTGATGAATCTGAGCTGGGGTTTGAATCATTCACAGAAGTGGCTGCCAGGGCTAAAGTTTGGATAAGATCATGAATGTAGAGAGTGTTACTACTTGGCATTTCCAGAAATCATCCCTCTCGAAGCTTCATTCTCTGGCTGACTCTCATGCAATAAAGCTGCAATGCCTTGTGTTTGTTTGCTCAATAACTTACAGTTTCACGTTCATAATTCTGAGGGTTTTCTCTTTCTTCTGGACTGTCTTGCCAAGGAGAGCTGGAAATCTCTCTCTCTAATAACACCTGGGAAAAGTAATTGAAAATATGCCCTTAAAATAAATTGTTATTTATTCTGCAAGACAAAGCCAAAGCACTCTTCCCAGATATTTTTGACAGTGAGAATGATAGAGGAAGGATGATATTTTATTGGGCAGTCTCTTGTGTGTGTTCTGGCTGTCACCCCAACACAATGACTACAATCAAGAATGGGAAATTGCATGTGTCAGTGTCCTAGTGTCCTAAGGAGAAAAAGCAAACAGAGTTTATAATAGCAATATTTTGAAATTCAGTTTTTACAGCAAGGTTATATGCAACTCTTGAATCCCAGAGGGACTGGTTGGGGGTGGGGGTGGCAAGTATTACTATGGTGCCCAGGTGAGCAGCTGCAGTGCCGTCAGGATCTGCAGAGGAGTGGTCCAGCTCAGTGCACAGTAGGGTTCCATGAACCCAGGTAAACTCAGGAGGAGCCTAGAGATCCACCAGGACCCCGCAGCTCACATTACAGCAGCTGATGAGACCTGGGCAGGATCGCAGAAACATAGAATCATAGGACAGTTCAGGTTGGAATGGACCTTCAAGGTCAAGCTACAACCCCCCCTTACATGGGTGGGGACACCTCCCTTTAGATCGGGTTGCTCAAAGCCCCATCCAGCTTGGCCTTGAACACTTCCAGGGACAGGAAAAAAAAAGATAAGAGGAAGAGTCAGGAAAAAACAAACCAACCAAACACATAATGAATATGGAAAGCCAACAAAGACAGTTCTTATGAAACTGGAAATCAAAAGCCCTTAGTTCCTTGTGGAAAAAATAGACAGTAATCTCTGCAGAAATGAATGTCTAAAGTTAAGCTCACTGGAGCAGAAATACAGTTCTTAGTAAGAAAAAGTTTTCTGTGCAGGCAACCAAGGCCTATTGTGGCACTTAATCAGGTGACATCTGGCTACATATTTTTCATAGATTACTACTAAATAATAAAGAAGATCAAACTTAATGAGAGCAAATTCAAAAGGTGTTAAAGAAAAAATGCTGTGGACATTTTTTTTCTCCTAAATAGAACTTTACATAAAAAATCTGAAGAACAGACGAGATTTTCTGCTGATGCTAATAATGACATACATGTAGTGCTATGAGCAAACAAGCACAGAAGATAGAAGGAAGCAAAAGGTTCAGAATAATATGCTATGTGCCAATGCACAAGAAAAAATGCAGTAAAGACAGTGATATGACAGGCCTGTAGTGAGTATCAGTTTCATCTTACTGCCCAAGTGCAAAGGGAAGATGGTCGTGATATGTCACACCACAAACCTCCTGGCATAAATGTGCTGCACCCACCAGCAAAATAGTAAAAGACATGCAGTGGAATGTAACTGTAGAAGAGGAACTCAGCAGCAGTAATGTTATGTCCTTCTTGGCTGCAAGGCAGATGAGGTTCTGTGTTACCATTTTAACATCATCTTAAAACGAGTCTAAAGGAAAACCTCAGAATTTTCAAAACATCAAATTGCATCCCTGAAACTGAATTAAGAAAAGAGGTAGATCACAACACACCACTCCTAGCATATCCATTCACATGATTTGGCACATTTGTTGAATATTCAGTCCACATAGAACATTAATAATATGTTCAAGGAAAATGTCAATAACTAGTTATCTATATAATAAGCACCTACGAAAAACAATCCTGAAATGAAATCAGTAAACTAGAAGCCATGGAGTCTATGTGAGTATCCATAAATGTAAATAAATTAAAATAAACAAAGTCATACTTTGACAAGGCATGAGGTTGTATGGGATATCTACCAGAACAATTACAAATCAAACCTGGCACACCTCTAATGCCAGATTTGGTTGTAATATATGAATTGCCACAAAAAAATAGGGGCAAAGAGGACAAGGAATTTTGACATTAAATGTATCTGGGTATTTTTTAAAAGGAAAATTGGAGAACCATCTAAGATTGATGACTGCAGAAGATAAGTACTAGCGCATACCTTTGAAACAAAATAATTATAAGAAAAATTGACAGTCCTCCTGTGTTACATTGCAACATCACTCCCAAATGAACAACTTAATCAGACCCAAAGTGTAAAGAGAAATCAGGACAAAGAGAGTAGCAAGATAACCACTTTCGCCATTCTAAAGATGGCACTTCAAAAGAGTATTCAGCATACAGTACTCAACTACACAAGAGATATTCCAGAAGAGTGACAGGCGAAAAGGTCTGATGGAAGTCAAAGTAACTTTTATGACATTTTAGTACATTGCAGCACAAGAAAAGTGCACAACAAAAACTTAATCGCAGTGTTTACAAATGCAGGAAATGTCACCTAAAACCGAATCACAACAAAATGTAAATCAGAGTAGCGCATATGAATTACTTTGATCATTCCTTAGAAAAAGGAAGCATTAGATTTGATCCAAAATAGTGAAAACAATAAAGCATTTAATAGCCCTCACACCATCCAAAATAAGTAGAAGCTTTATTTGAGATGATGACCAGTTAAAATCCACACTGAGACTAATGAAGTTCAAAGAGCATCTTTGAGAAATGGAAATACAGGAGCTGAAACGGTGCAGGGAAAGCAAGAAATATTTTTCAGTATAACCATCTGCACCATCTCTGAAGGACACCCTTTCTTCTGAAACAAAATCCAAATATGAAATTTGGTGAAAAGAGATTATATTAATAACCAAAGCACTGATAGACACTTCCTATGCATCTATAACAGAAGTACAATGGCAGGAAGAGTTCAAGACATGTCAATGCAATAGCACAGAAAGACACATTTTGGTACTACTAGTAAGCACCATAAAGTACTAGTAGTAAACATTTGTACAGGTCCAGCTACGTACAAATGGCAGAAAGGTTACAGTTTTCTTACCAAAACCTCTGTGTTTGGAACACAAAGCCCTCGGATTTTCATCTTAAAACCTCAGAAGTATAACTGCAAACCTAATTACAGGAATGAAACACTTTTGCAGAAGAAGGTGATGCAAAAGGCATGAAGTAAATATGTATAAAATGCTAGTGTTCATCAGTGTCTGCCAATAAGTCAGGACAGGGGTTAATAGGAAAAGGAGTGGCAAAGCAAGATCTTTCAAAGAGAAAAGTAACATTGGGATACCTTGCCCCAAGACAAGGTCTCAAAGATTTTTGGAATGGAAAAAGTAGATTTGCCTAAAAAACACGACTGTGTCTGACTTCTAACAACATTTTTGGCAGAACTGGTATGAAAAGTATTTGTAAATGTATGTTATGATGCCAAAAGTGGCCAAGAGACATATTTTATTAACATAGTATGGACATGCAAGCAGAAATGTTATTTGTGCAAACTAGCCAAGGCAGGGTTGCAAAGAACCCGTGTTACACTTCAGAGAGTTCTGACAAGAACTGGCAGCTGCTCTACTTGAGCAAGGAGGAAACTGCTATTTGCTGATAGCTTGTTACAGTCATGCTTTTAAATACCTGAACAAAGCAGTATGTTTGTCAGCGCTGCAGTGAGTCAAATTATGACAACTTCCACAGATACGATATTTGCATTTTGGATCATGGACTATACCATGCTTTGGCATACATTTTGAAAAACGGTAGAGCAACTGGATTTGTGCATCTGTCCTCTGCAATATGTGTGATCAAATGTGCTATGAATGGCTTAATTGAATATTATATTCAAATAGTTAAGCCTTAACCTCTGTTTGCTAAACTCCTTAAGCACAGAGACATATCTTTACCTCTGTGAGTGAGAGGAGTCTAATGTGTGATTTTCTTTTGCAAGTGTTATAAGAAGCAAGAGGTGTAAATCATTACACCACACAATGGAGCTGGGTGATTGATAGAATGAGAAAGAAACAACAGATTCACACTTTTAAAAGAGGGGATGCTATAACAGTTTTAGCAAAGGGCTGGAAGGCATGTTCCTATAAGAAGGGGCTGAGAAATTTGGATTTGTCTGTTCTGGAGAAAAGGAGGCTGAGGGCCAACCTCACTGATCTCTACAGTTTCCTGAGGAAAGGGAAGTGGAGAGGGAGGTGCTGAGCTCTTCTCCCTGGTATCCAGTGAACATGGGGGAATGGTTCAAAGCTGCATCAGGAGAGGTGTAGGTTGGGCATTAGGAAGCATCTCTTTACCAAGAGTGTGGAACACTTTCTAGATTGATGGTCAATCCCCAAGCCTGTCAGTGTTTAAGAGGCATTTGGGCAACACCCTTAAGAACACTCATTAACTTTTTGCAGCCCTGAACTGATCAGACTCGATGATCATTGTACTGAAATGGTCTATTCTGGTCTGAACTATGAGTGATCAGTGACAATCTTGTGCTGTAATTATACTGGTAGAGCATGACATATCTTATGGAAACTATGAGAGCATGGTCTTTTCTCATGCTTGTTAAGCTCTGGACAGGACCCTTACTCTTGCAA
This sequence comes from Pedionomus torquatus, assembly GCA_013398155.1. Classification (NCBI taxonomy): domain Eukaryota; kingdom Metazoa; phylum Chordata; class Aves; order Charadriiformes; family Pedionomidae; genus Pedionomus; species Pedionomus torquatus. The sequence goes on along the minus strand of VZRU01019028.1, from coordinate 515,807 downwards.
CTATGTATAGTCCATGGAAGCAGAATCTGGTCTGAAATATCTTGCAGAGAGAGCAAACCCCATAAAGACTACAGCTTTGCTGCCAGCAGCACAAGTAGAATTATTACAAATGCTGGTGTATTACCTATGAGGACAAATAGCGGTATTCATTTCAGCTGAAGCAGAATTTTAGCTGCAAATAAAGACAGAATATGATATGCATTGATGTAGTTATTAGCTAGTGCATTAGTAGTTTCACTTCCAAGGGTTCTTTACTTATGGAGGATGTCTTATACACAGCTGGATAAAGCATCCATTATTCCTTTATGACAAGCACAGGTGGTCCTTCCACTTCTAGCTCCCAGTAGAGGCATTTTAAGAATATATATTTTGGAATTTATAAAAGTCCTATGTTGTCTCCTTTGACTTATGGGCAGTCCAAGCAGGTATAGCTAGGCAGGCCATCAAAGCATAAGGCAGAGGGTCTGGAAGTGATCTCCATGATCTCAACATGTTCAGTCCCTACTACTGAAGCAACTATGTCATGTAATCCCACTGACAAATTTATACGGCTTCATCGCAAACATAGTTTAGATTTCTTTTCCTAGAGTTTTTGAAATACAGTATCTCTCCTACCCAGGAAAGGACTGGTAGTGAGTGCAGCTCTTGGCCTGCTGCAGAAATACTCCAAATCACAACCACGGACAGGAGTGTCAGGACTATGGCAGTGAAGAGTAATTACCATTACCTGCTTGGTAAGAGGTGTCCTACTTTAAAACTTCCTTGGGCTCAGTCCAAGGCCTAATTCCAGCAGAGGCAGAAGAAGCAGTGACAAGTTAGAATATATTTTAGAAGCACAGAAAAATATAGCTGTTTTGTGGTTGAATTTAGTGTATATATCGGTGTAGCCCAGCTGTTCTTCCCTGTTTTCATTCTCTGATTTGTACTTTGAAATTTTAGTTGCTCCCTGTACTGCAGAGGCAGAGAACTGGTTTGTTCTGTTCAATGAGACTACTTAATTTTTTTTTTTTTTTCAACTGACAACTAAGCTATCTTTAAAAAAAGTCCAGAAAGGCTGAGGAAAATGTAGTAAAAGGTGATGGCAGTTCTTTAATTTGGTTTTCTATTATTTCAAATCTATTCAATATTCTTTGTAATACTACCACTCATAATGACTGTATTTGGAATTAACATAGGTTTCATGTGTAATTCAATGGGTATTCAGTGTTACTTAGCAACGGCTAAAGCATTTTTTTTCTTCTGGAAACTAGAGCATGGCTGTTGATTATTTCAATTGGTAGACCGGGAGGCACACATTACTCTGAATTTCCAATTTTCCCAATTAAAGGTGTAAGACGCTACTTATCTATAATGCAAATTTGTGTTGATTTTCAGAAGTTACATGAATAATAAATAAATCAAACTTCCGCAAGCTTTTAGAACTGACTGGATCATAGCACAGGAATAGCATTTGAACCACAAGGTTAAGTCCATAGGCAATTAGAGCTATAACAATGGAAAATTCCTTTTAAAATATAGAGTGTTCACACACCTCTGCATTTTAAGGCTTTTCTATGTATGTGGATGTATTTGGTATAGCAAATAGGATAAAGGAGGCTTTTAGTCTATAAATACGTTTCTCTCAGGACTCAGGCTGTGTGTTGCAATATCTTCTCAGTAAATATATACTCAGAAAAAGCCTTACTGTATTAACCTAGTTTAAATAATTAATTAGTCCAAGTAAATATATAAAAACTCTTTCCCTCAAAAAGTAAAATCAATGAGCAGTAGAACACTCAGTTATACTCAGAATATTCAGAGGAGTTTATAAAGTTTTAGATTAGCAAGATGAGCTCCCCTGTCTATAAGTCATTAATTTGTAATATTTAAAAGGCAGTAGTCAGGTTTACTGAAGAACATTGTTTTCACTTTTAGTAGTGTGAGAATAGATTTTATATAAGCAAAATATAAAGTTGTCAATACATTAAAAACACAAGAACAATCTGAACAACTTTTTTCTTCTGTACTGTTGAATGGAGATGATTACATGATTTTGTGTTCAAATTCTTTTAGAATTTTAAAGAAATTTTAAACTTTATTAGTTGAACATTATTCTATAAGCGCACAATAATGGGCAGAGACACTATCAATAGGTTGTTTCGGTGTTTTATACTTACTATTCTAAATCTATCCCAAAAGATTTGCATTTGCAGGAGGCTTTAAGCCTCTGAATGTGTATTCTGGCTGATATTTAGGTTGGCTGACATTTCTTGTCCCTGTGCATCTCTCTAAATTTTTAGTGGCCATAAAATTAGAAAAAGGAAAACAAGAGAAACAAGCTTCTAAATTTTTCTACACTGGCTTAGTCAGTTGGGAATGAACTTTGGAAGTATAAATAAAGAAAAATCCCCTCACAACATTTGTTAGACTCTTTGGGTTTGGCAACTTAATTGTTATGGAAGATTAACAAGATAAATGGATATTCTTAAATATGCAGAAAGTCAGGAATAGCCATATATTTATGCCTTAAAGGAATAATCAGTCTTTGGGTCTTTTGAGATCTGAGCACATAGCTAGAGTATGAATACACACATGGTGATCCAACACCAGAAGTGTGAGAAATTCAAGTACTAATATGTTACCAAGTACCTGTATGTTTTCTATTTAATTTGGTATACAGTGTTTATGCAGTGATGTTGCAAGAAAGACATCACTGATAAGTTTGCTACTGAAGTGTTTTAGAAAGCACATTCAATATTTTTCCTGTTGAGCAAAAATACAGAGACAATCTCATAAGCATCCTATCTAGTGCTGCAGTTCATGAGGTGTCAAAATGATCTTGAGAATTTTTGTTTCATTTTTCCAAATCATTTAACATTCAAGAAAAGAAAGAAAAAAAGTGTTTGTACAGAGAGACAAACCGTATTGTTTTGTGTGCTGCTGGTAGAATTTGCCTCAATATAGACTGGAAATTGATGAATAATTGATAAATTTTCATAGACGTGAAATGAGATATTACAATTAATGTTCAAACATCACCATTTGAACTGGAAATCAGAGTCACTATGGAAAGGATACTGCTATCAAAAGCACTTCTGTTGTGAGGAGACAATAGCTGAGAACTTCTGAACAGCACCAACGAAATCTCACAATACGAAGTGGATATGATATTGTTGAAGCAATCAACACCATCTCTGCCAATTAAGTTGATGGATTAGGTAATAAAAATATTTCTTCTTCACACAACATTGATGAGACACATAGACCTGCATCATGTAGCCCAGTAAACAACCATTCATTTTTAGTGCTTCACTGAACTATGCTAAATTCAGATCTGCTGGATAGAAAGTGAAAGTCTCCAAAGGCGGTTACCTTTTTTCTTACCCACATAGGCCTCTGGATCTCATTCACTTTAAATGCATTCCTACCCATTTTTTTCAAAATAGCCCTTTTGACATGTGTGATTCTGTGATGTCCTTTTACAAAAACTCTTCATATTTTGAATCTAAAAATCAATCAGAAGAAATAGGTAAATTTATTATGTGACAGCAAAAGCTTAGATATGGGGGTAGAGTGCTTCTGTCATTCTGCAGATAGTATAGGTTCATGAATCTTTTCTACCACCAGATCCTAGTAAAATGGCATTTTTTTCATGAACAAATGGAGAAATCCCATGAAAAAAATACCACTTAAACAAACTGGCATTGCTACAAACATTGTCAAAAAAATGCATTGACTGTAATTGCTGAAAGAAAACATTATAAAATCACTTGTCTTCAAAATTTTTATTTTAAGAGAATGGTGATTTATAAAAACCATTCAATAGGAATTCCTGTTTTCCCTTTCTCCAGTTTTCTCTTATTCTATGTAAATAATCATCCACTTTGATATATATCTATTACCTTCACCAAATTCTCTAGACTATGGAATCAAAAGATAAAATACTCTTTGTCTTTTATGCATTTGTCTGGGCATTTGCATTCCTTAAAGCTCAAAGATGTACTGGTTTGTCTATCTTGCTGAATATTATATTATACATGCTTTATAATATTTGTCTTTGACTCATCTAACCTTTATCAAGGCAAATTTTTTTTTTTTATATATATATATATATAATCCAGTATAGTCCTTTTGGGTGTGCTGGAAGAGATGTGCATCTTCTTTTTTTAAAAAAAATAATTTGCATAGTCGTTTAGAAATAATTTTCTGAGTTTAAGTACCTTCCTGTGTAGTACTTTTCTCCCATCTATCTTCTTTAAGTGATTTGTGTGCCTTACTTTCAATGAAAAATCTGGAAGTTAATGAATATCAGCTCATTCTTTACTCTTGTTAACAGTTCAAAATATTCCCTCAGAAAATATTCTACTTCCATTAGTAGAAATTTTTAATCCTTAAGAGAGAAAGGATTACTGTTGAGTTTGAAAATTGCTACTTTCTGACTTCATGTAGTGACACTAGAATTGAAGACGAAAGCTTAAGAAAAATAATAAAATAGGCAAACTGAACCCAAAGGAAAAAGATAATTGAGCCAAATAATATGAGCAGGACAAAGCCTGTGAACTCACTAGATGCTAGAAGTGAAGAGTAGCTACTGGTGCAGGGGTTATATTTTACGCTTCAGCAGTTTCCTTCTGTGTATTAGCACACAAGTGCCCTGTTAAAAGACAGGCTTTTTCAGTCATTTTGGCTTTGTGATCCTGCTCAAGTCCCTAGTCTACTACTCCTCAAAAAGAGTCATCCTTCACTTTGCTTAGGTGATCTCAGAGCTCTCTAGAAAACAACTTCATTCTTTAATGCTTACTTCTGATCAGTGCACTTTTATATTTTGTCTGAGTGGTATAAATCTATGACTACTGTATTTTGTGAACAGGGAAAAAGAAATGGTTTGATTCCACTGATGGGACAGTGAGCAGAATAATTTCAAATTTTATAAAGCTGAAGTTCTACAGTGGCAGTGCCAAGTGACATCACTTAACAGAGTGCACTGTATAAGCAGATTCCCCTGGACCAGCTTCATTCTTGTTGTCTCTGTTGCCAAGAGTTTTCAGTTAAAAAGTGTGTTACTGTAGAGAGAATTCCAGAAAACAACTCATATCCATCTGTAGGCATCAGGACTTGTGAGGTGCTGCTCATTTGGTAAGGTTTCTCATGGAGTAAGTACCAAAGGTAAAATAAATCATTACAATATTTCTGTAATGTAGTGTAGAGTCAAACATTACATTACTGAACTCCTCCTCTCAGGTAACTGTCCTGAGGTCTCACACAAGAATGTGTTAGTCCTGAAGATATATTTGAATACTTCCTTAATTCAAACTGGTCAGCAGAACTGTGGGAATTCCTACAGTGTTCCTACAATTAATTAATTTCAAAAAATGAATTAAACTGTATGTATTTCATGACAAATACAAGAGAGTGTTCTTAGAGACAGTCTAAAACCAAGCATTGTAGCAATGAAAAAGCAAGAAAGTAAAAAGACTGATAAATTTAAGTGAACGATAAAAGTGTTTGTAATATTTTTAGGGATGCCTGGATTATGATAATTCTCCAGATCTAGCTATGTAAGGCCATTCTTAGTGGAGAAACAGTCTTGATATTAAAACTATGGCCCCAGTACTTCAGTAAGCTCCAAAATGATAGTCTTCCATAGGATCAGTCTTTGCTTTGTAAAGAACAAGACTGTATTAACTTCACAGCTGAAAATAAATATTGCCGTTCCACCCTAGGCATTATGCATGTCAGCTTTGGATCCCAGTGCACACATCAAACCTCATCAACTTGTTCCAGTCATCTTCAAATCTGCTACCTCAAAGCTTTTGGAGAACTTTCTACCATGTTTTTTGAAGCAAATACAGCAGGTATTTCTTCTTCGCTCTCCCTAGCACAGGAGCAGGAGAAGAAACTGGAGAATAGGAAGAGCAGGAAAGAGGTGCAGAATGCAGAAGTGAAACAAAATTACTCCAAGACTTGGCAATGTTTTCTACTCCTCTCCCTTTGCTAATGACATTTGTTCGCCAGAGGGAACTGAAAGTTCTTTGTTAGAGAGGAAAGGTTCAGGCTGCTTTTCCATCAGCAATCATTACTGGTACTTGCGAAAAATGTGGGACAGAAATTAATCAAACGGTCCCTCCAACCAGGACTAAAACATGATGTGACATTTGCAGTATCTATTGACAGGTCCTTATTTGTTTACAACTGATACTAAAATAATTCCAGGGTCACAGAGAACCAAGGACACATCCATATCATTTAATTTATTTCCAGTCATAATCCAGAGGCTGTTTGAAGAAAATGTGCATTCAAGTTATTTGAAACGCAACTGTGGAAATGAACCAGAAATTAAAGAAGCTATAGCAGGGTGTGGGAAATTTCCATTCAGTCTTAGTATTTGTTATTTTTGTGAAGATGTAGCCCCAGTTTTCCTTTCCCTCCAAAGTCTGAATAAGGATTCATCAATGTTAGAAGGGTTTTTTTTCCCTTTTTAGCAACTTTTGTTTATAATCTCTGAGATATAAGAACCATTAGTAACAGTCACAATCTCTGTAGATGCAGATGCAATGTTCTCATTTTAGCGACATTCTTAGGTTCATATGATGAGAGTTTCATTTGATACTTTCCATATTTCCCAAAGCCTTTAGTTCTTGGTGTTTTTCTTGTTTTTTTCTCAGTTAAAAAAAATTATACAAATTCAGTATATCTTTCTTCTTTTCTTCTTCTTCTTCTTCTTCTTCTTCTTCTTCTTCTTCTTCTTCTTCTTCTTCTTCTTCTTCTTCTTCTTCAACTATTGTCTTCTCTGTTAATGTTATGTTCCACTACACTTCTGAATGTATAACCAAGTAAAAATTTTCTTTGGACAAATCTGTCCCTACCCTTTTTTTTATTTGAAAACAGACCCAAGAAATAGATTTTATATCGCACTCTATTCTCGTTATGATAAACTACTCTGTTTCAGTGTTGCATATTAGCTCATTCCGTTAAAATGAGGAAGGAGTGATGGTTTCAGGAAGTACAGAAAAAAAAAAAAAAAGAAGTC
>VZRU01019028.1:494517-508781 GCA_013398155.1 Pedionomus torquatus | reverse complement strand
TAAAAGAAAAAAGAACTCTCAAGGCAAAGAGGATTATTGTGAAAGTCTGCTGGCATTTGGAATAGGGTTCTATGTATTTTTTGTGTCTTTTTTTTTTTTTCTTTTTTCCCCTCACAAGGTGCAAATTCAGTTATAAAATGATAATTGTTTACTTAAAAAAACTTAACATGAATAATATCCAGCTATCATCTCAGCTATTTTTTTAGATCTTTTTCTCTTTCATGAGATATAAAAAAAAGTTGTTTTTCATGGGATTTTTTTTTTCTTTTTTAAGAAGAAAGGGGGGATGGGAAGTAAGTGGGAGGAATTGATTTGTTTCTTAGTCTTCTGATTGGGAAAAATTGCTGAAAGATTAGGCTTTTAAGAATATATTTACAATTTTCCCCTCACTTAATAACAAAGGCCATTGACAAGCTTGTCATGGAGGTGTTTAATTGTAGTTTACTTGATAATGATTATACTTTGTGAATTCTAAACTATTGCTATTTAGGTTTAGCAAGAAAGATCATCAGTTCTGTTAATGTTCCAGAGTTAATAAATCAATGTTATCTTTTAGACATTAATAGTACATTTCAAAGTTTCTTCAAAAATATCAAGAAAGTCATAGTAATTATAAACAATCTATAAAATCTGTTATTTGATAAGCCATTTACTTAAATATCTATTACTCTTAACAGATATAAACTATGTTTTTACAGCTGCTTAATATGAAGTATGACCACAAGTAAAATCTTGAAAACTCTGTAAAGTATTTTAACCACAGTCTAGCAGCCACAGAATAAGAAAGAACAAATTATATCACTTTGAATCCACCTCCTGCTTTATAGAACTTTTCCTAGGCTTATATACAAGTCAAGACTTGCATATTTTGATGTGGATTATATGTAAATTTTTGTCTCCACCTTTCAGATAAATTTAACTTCTGCAAAACTGTTGCTAAATGGAAGTGTTGAGGCATAACATGTCTAGGTTAGCCTGATTTCAGGCACTGGACAGTGGCTAACAAATTGCTCGTTGATTGCTTTCTGAGTTGATATTGTTTCCTGCAAATTATGTGATGGACAAATTTCTCTTGATTCTTTGTTTGTACAATATAAATTCCTTGCTAATGAAGATTCAGCAGTCCCATTACCAACAATGCTTGCATGATCCCTTAGCTGCACCATATGACATCTTCTTTTGCTCATCTTGTTTTAAATATACAGTAAAGATAAAAAAAAATCTCATGTTTCAGCATTGTTTAAGAAATATATTGATTTATTTATCTACTAGCAGCCATGAGGACATGGACATTTCCCTTAGTACCTATACCAGTTTTGTCAGTCCTGCTTTTTCCCTTTCAACCTGTGAGTCTTCCACCCTTGCATTTTCTCTCAGTTGTGCTTGGACAAACATCTGTGGTGGCTGGCAGAGAACTGTGTCAGAGAAGAATCTTTACAGTAACCCACACACATCAAAAACAGAGAAAAAAGCAGTAGGTAATGCCAGTGAGAGAAATCCTTGTCTAACATTTATTCACCTTGGTGCCCAAGGGAAAGAATATTCTCTCCCTCTCTTCTTTGAAAACTCTTATCCGCAGTATTTTTTAATTTATCTATTGTCATGTTGAAAAGCCATTATCACTAAAGGCTCCAATACAGGACCGATACGGAACAACCTCCCAAAGTCCAGTTGGAATATTCTGGCTAACTGACACACACTTAATCTTTACCTTTACAACATCTTTTCTCATGGTTGATCTCTGTAATTTCCTTGCTTTCACACTTTGTTTTTACTTTTATCTGGCATACTGCTGGATGACCTTTTAGAAGTCCAGCTAGTGAAAAATATAGTAGTCCACCAGCTGGAGAGAACATTTCCAGTATACAGCCTTTGTGTTGTTTCTATTTGTCAGGTAATGCTGATTAACCTTTAAAACTTTGGGGTACAGAATGGGGATTTCTTGTGTTCTTTGCCTGGTTCCTAACTTATATTAGGCAGAGGCCAGCTATGAACTCCTGAATGAATAGCAGAGTGATGTAGTATAAAAGTACAGGGAGGCTGAGGGCGCTTTGTCAGTTATAAGACTACACAGAAGGATATAGTCTCCCCTGTGACTCTGTGTGCTAATCACAAAACTAACAATAAGGAGTCTCAGCAAAGCATCAGGGCCTCTTAATTTTTACCACCATCCCAGGGTAGTTGTTACTGGAGCTACTGAACTCCCCAGCATGCTGCAAGGCATATCTTTTCTGCCAGAATGTTGGGAATCACACTCACCGTTGATGTTAGCTGTAGGTGCAAAAGGAAGGTGCATGTCATTACCTAGAACATGGGAATTTGTGAGTTCCCTCTGAAATTTGAACTGCCTGGATGGAGTTTGGGTGGAGTGTCTTTACTCAGTGCAGCTTCCAAAGCTGTAAGAGCGAGCACACAGAAATTGTGAAAGCAGCCAGCCAGGTGTTGCACAGGCAACCAGAAGTTGCTATGCTGAAATCAAGAGTAAGTACTTGATGTTTTAAGTTGAAAGTGCTTTGCATTTCATAGTAAGAGAAGGGTTACTTTATTGCAAGATTCTTCACGTATTCAGAAGTAATTACACTTCTTTTGTAAATAAACATAATTTAATTAAAGATATCTATTTTCTGTTGCTGAGGAGCTATTTATCACGTGACCCTGTCTGTGGCAGGGGGGTTGGAACTTGATGATCTGTAAGGTCCCTTCCAACTCGAACCATTCTATGATTCTATGATTTAATTGTGTTAAAAGGCTAGCAAAGTATTAAATGCCTTTCTTCATGATGATAAACTTCTCAGTGTTCAGTCAATTTACTTGGCAAAGCAGGGACAAAAATAATGGCTATATCCTCTCCTCCCCTCCCCTCCCCTTATTCAAGTGTATATACTTTTTTTCAGCTGTGCTACAAGCCTGTATCTTTCTCTGCTAAATCCAGGTTTCTGAAAAAGCATCTCCACAGATCACTTTCCCAAGGATGAAATCAATCCAATTATTTGCTTGCCAAAAGGGTGTATTTTATTATTATTATTTTGTAACCCTAATGACTTTGAGACAAAAAAAATTGCAAATGCTTTTTCTATGTTCTCCTGTCATTGGGAGAGAAGCCAAGCACAGCTGTCCTGCTTTATCCTTTCCCACACTGGATACCGCTACTCTTCTTGGTGAGGAGGTCTTTGCTGAGAACTGTAGGGCTTGAGGATCACTCTTAGCTTATTGATACCTCTGAGATAGAAAAGGACTCATATTTTAATGTCTACTCAGATTAACCTTGAGGCGCATCTTTGCTAGTGTACAGAGCTATATCTTTAACAATACAGGCACTGTCAGATTGACAGGCTGTCAAATTGTCATTATAGGGAGAAAAGTTTAAAGGTGTTTGACATTTTTTATTCTGATGGGTAGAAAAGTTAGAGAGATGGCTTTATCACTATTGTTTATCATCTTTATGCTACAACTTAAAAATGACTGAACCCTCAACAAATCTTTTCCCTACTGTTTATTAAATAAAATAATATAAATTGTGGAAAACAGTCTTTTCCTTCAATGGCATGGGATTCATGTCTGTTACTGGACAAATACACTTAAGTGTATTGCTTCTGTATGTTTAAACACAGAAAAGAAATAATGAGGCCATTTATGAAGAGAGATGTCATGCTAAAAGCATCAGACATCACTTCAGTTTGTATGTAGAGCATAATCATAGTCAATAATATCACCCACAGACATAAATTACACTATGTGACACCTGGACTCTTTAGATCTAGTACAACCAATTACTGTGAAGAAGTGCTGTGTCTTGCACACAGATTTCCCATTCCAAGCTTTTGGAGACTGGAGATGAAAACATAAATGTACAGTTAAAGCTTTCATGTTTCTTTCCAGAGTGCCTGTTTTAGATTATAAAGTTGCTGAAGTAAACAAAAAAAGTAATTTAAAACTACAGAAACAGATTTCCAGTAGGTGGAACCTAGCCAGTTTTTATTCATTAAGATGTAATTTTGTTTTGACTATCCCTTGCATGAGTAAATCCTTGAAGTCACTCACACCAATGTGGAATCAGAATAGGCCAAACAGGTCCCACAGCCTTTTGAAGAGGGAATTAATTTGCAGAGTAGCTCTCAGAAGATCTCAGTAGCTGGAGGAATGACGTGCCCAGTCTGAGACAACCTGCCAAAGCCAATATTCCGTCTATGTCTCTCTCTGTGTGTCCCACTGTTTGCCTTCAATTCTTTGTTTTTAAACCACTATGTATTTTTTCCTTTCATCATAGACTAGCATTGCTGGTAAAACACTGATTTTCTTAAAAAAGCATTTTCTACTCATGCCCTTCAGTGGAGAATCACAAGTCTAACACTAAACCTTTAACATGCAGTTAAAGGCACTGTCTGATGGATCTAAGTAAAGGGGCATGCCAAAAAAATTGGAAAACATTGTTTTTTCAATTTTTTTTTTTTAATTTTAAAGTGTTTTCCATCAAAATCAAATGACCTGAATAAACTATTTTGTGATTTTCTGAATTTCCAAGATGAGTACAATATGCAAAGAGAAAAATAAATGTAGTGAAACATTCAGTTCAGGTATTAGTACAACATGTGCTGGAAACAATGGTGACATTTACCTAAAAGTTCTAAAGAAGGCTTATGTAGGTGAAGGCCAGTATTTAATTTATTTTTTTCCTATTCTGTAAAATAGAATTTTTTACAAATATTGTTTTGAAGCTCTCAAACTGGTACTGATCAAGGCACAGTTGTAATTAGAGTGCAAAAGGAATAAGAAGCAAATTCTAAATAATGTTTCTCATACTGCAAGCCAGAATTGTACTCTGTTCCTCTTCTGATAGTACCATAATACATTTCAGTAATTATCTTAAACACTGCAGCCTCACTTAGATAAATTGAAATATTTTGAATAATCACCATGTGATATCACAGTGGTTTATTTTAAGACTGAGACTGTTCCCAGTTCTTAATAATGCCTCATTGACAGATCTCTTTGGATATGTCCACATGAGGAGGCTGAACCAAGAGACTGTAGTTGCAACAATTAAATATATGGATATTACTTGTGACTTTCCTGTCTTACACTTATCCCGTGTTCACACATAGCCTCCTCCCTTTTTGATGACAATGTCCCAGTTACCTTATGTCAGTAGCTACAGGGAAATTCCCAAAGGGATATCTGATGGAAAGGGACAAATTGATATCCTGGGACTCTTCAGCAATAGAAATCATTTATCTCGTTAAAATGAAGGCTAGGGTAGAGCATCTCTCCTGTTTGACAGGTTTCAAATCAGTGCTTCTTGGTGCCTCAAATGGTTTCAACAGCTCTCATTTTTCCATAGTATCCACTGTGAGGAAGCCTAATAATTCGCAGAGTCATTGACCTATGTTTGCAAGTCATTCCCTTAAGTTGCCAATTTGCATAGCTTTAGAGGTTGGCACTCATCAGGTAGAAGGTTGCTTCTGGCCTTGGAGCTGTAGACCAAATTTGTAGGCCAAATAACTCTGGACTGGAAGGGTGCATGCTTAATAACTCAGAGTTTTACCTGCTTCATCACACCATGTGATGCCCATTCTTCATACGCAGCCAACTTTTTTTTTGTCAACAGCTCTTCCCTAATACGTTAGATTACTTTCAAGTTAATGGTGTATTTTTCCAGCCATACTGTCCACTTTATCTCTTCCAGGTGTAAACAAACCAGTGTCTACTCTTTTAACTATTTAATCAAAGCAGTTTTTCTTCTTTTCTTCCAAGCCTAGTTAAATTAACTGAAATGACCTGCAAGGTCGTTGCTATCTCCAGACTGGATCAGAGAATGTAGGCAGTGCACTACAATCTACTTTAATCCCATTACAGCCATGTCAGTCCCAGGCCTTCCCTGTGATCAGACAATTAGATACCAATGCCTTTCTAATGGATTTAGTACAAGGCATTAGCTGATGAAAATTCTGCAGTGTTAGCTGCTTGCATTTTCGTTATAATGAGAAATGGAACACTGTCACAGGAATCTGTTAATTTAATAGCTTTCATAACAATGTTAGGAGTGGTAGTGAAAGAAATTAAACATAAATTGCTACTGAGGTTAAATTAACCTGCTCCATGAGTTAGCCTCATGGCTATTTGGAGATGCATTTTAGTTATTACATAAGCACAGTTGATTGACCAAACTTTAAAATTAGTGTATTTGATTTGTGTCCTCAACTAGAATGAGGTGCTTAAGAAATGCAGGTGGCTGAATATTGCCACAGTACCTGAAGAATTAGTCAATAGCTTAGGAGCCATGGAAACAAAGGGGAAGTGATTTCTTATGGCCTCTGAAAATATTAGCAACAGTGTATGTAGGGATAGGTGCTAGTTTACAGCTACATGCAAGCCACTTTTCTGAAGAATGTAACACCAAGGGTGGTGTGAACTTTCCTCAGCACTTCCATTGGGCTTGAATTTAAACACCTCATGTCCTGTCTGAGACATCAGAGCATTCTGGCAACTACCTAAACAATCAATCAGGCAGCTTCCAAATTGTTTAATTAACGGTAAAATCTCTACTACAAAAAGCCCAATTGTGATCTCAACAGCTGTGGTGCATATCAGAGGACTAACAGGCTCCAGGCAGATAGCAGGTGAAATCCTCCAGATGTGGTGGCTCTTCAGTATCTTGTTGTTTATGAAACCAGTGGGCAGATGTATATCACAATAGAACCAGTACTTGTTTCCACTCTTGTTGGCAGATGGAGATAAGCCAAAGACTGAATATGCCTCTGAGATTTTATTACCTAATATATCCTGTTGCCTGATGCCTGACAGGCAACAGTGAGATTCCCTGCACGGCTGATATGTGTGAGCTTGAATTGCTGTGGTCATGACCACAGACATCTTGTGCATAAAGGCTTTCGTACTCTAATCCTGTCTCTTGAGTGTTCTCCACAGGCATTCAAAAGAAAAACGATGATTTAATGTATACTAACATCTGAACCTAATTAGCTAAGGTAATGAGGAAGGTAAACAAACATGATGTCCATGAATTCAGCCCTTCTCTGGATCTACAAAGCCCTGAGAATTGATGGAACATTGAGCTTTTCCCCGGTGATTTAAAAGTGACTAGTAACGGTGGGCAGATTGTTTTAAACTGAGGCATACTAACCCAAAGTCTTATATCTTTGTGCTACGTTTTGCAGATATAACTGCCTTGCTGTTAACATCTCTGCAAGGGTTTTGCCAGCATCCACTGTATGAAAAAAAATTAGCTTCTTGGTGTCACTGGCCAGAAATATAAATTTAAAGTTTTTAGGAAATTCTACCACTCCAAACTGGAACTAACAATCTCTACCTTTTTCTTTTTCTTTTTCTTTTTCTTTTTCTTTTTCTTTTTCATCTTTTTGTCTCCAGCCCATAGCTTCCAGTTGATAATATCCCAATTTTTTGTTTTGATAAAACAGAAATGTTATAAAGTCAACAATTCACATAAAGTCATATTTAAAAATATGCAATGCTTGTATACATACATCATTGTATAAAATCACTGTCTTAAAATTAGTATTAGCATATAATCTAAGTGTCAAATGAAATGAATCAGGATGATAGTTTTGAAATGAAATGTTTTGGCATCATCAGAATGAAACAAGAAAGATGAAATGATTCATTTTGACACTTTCCTGTAGAAGATTTCTTCAAAATTGAAATGTTCCTGTAGAACAACTCAATTTCAACAAAACTCCATTTTTGGAGTTGAACAGTGTTCTGCTGACATGGTTTTGAGCAGCTGTAGGTGGAGCCTACCTGCAGGTGTCTGCATTTTTAAACTTACCTTTCATCAAGATGAAGGCTACCAGGCATATTAAATCCACCATTCGATTCAGAAACTGGCCATGAATTATGCAACTTCATTTGAAGCCAGAGTCACACTGCAACAAGACAGGGTCAAACCACAGTGTGAAATATTTTGATATGCGCCCTCCACTAACAAGACTCCCACACAGAATTAGCGCAAACATGCCTCCACACAGAATGATATCAATATTGGGACTTTTTTCCTCCAGGAGTTATTTGTGCCTGACAGTATCATCAAAATGGAGACTTTTGGGAGTTATGGCTTTTTCTAACAGCTTTACTAGAACATTTAATTGGTAAAACAAAACATGAAACCCCCTGTTTCATTATCTGTTACCAATGTAATTTCATAATATTGGTGATCACTGATGGTGGCTCTTTTTGTGGGCTGGTAGCTTATATTACAACACAAAAGAATAGCATTCCAGAATGCAACCTCCCTAAAAAAAGTAAACAGCATTGCAGGGCTGCTTTTATGATCTACCCCTGGCAAACATAACACTGTTAAGCTATGAATGTAAGCATAAACAGTCTGTCTAGATATAATACACAAACCCTTGTGTCTGGCCAAAAGCACCCATGTTAAATATGACTAACTGTAGCAGCCGGAGAAGACCTAACCAGGACATGGTTTGGCACCACCATTCACTGTCTTGTGGCACCAGGGTGGCTGCTGGGATAGGGCATGCACTTGACTGGCAGTGGGGCAGTGCAGGGTGTGATGCTGGGGTCCTGGGTATGGCATCTTGAGCATCTGCAAGTCAGGGAACCATCACTGCCAGACAAAGAGAGGTGGTTGTGGCACAGGCTGCCATTGGAGGGTACATGTGGGTCTGCACATGTGCGTGGGTGCACATGTGTGTGATAGGTACTGCCTGGGATTAGCTAAAGAAGGGTGTGTATTAATGGTTTGTAGCTGTCTAGCATCATGGTTTATCTGCTGTATTACATTGATCCTGAATGTAGAGTTTACTGATTGCCTGTTAAGTATGTGCTATGAATAATTAAAAAAACTGCTTGGGTTTAAATTACGTGAGCAGTTTTTCCCTGTGACAAATATAAACTGGATTGTTCAAATCTAGACAGCAGCTTTGAGACACAATTTAAAATTTCCTGTAGTTTCATTCATCCTTAAAACCACCAATCATGGATGCAGTTCATCTATTTAATTATATTATTGTGTGGCTGTATTGCCAAACAACTTATTCCTTGATGAGAATCCAAGAGTGATATTCTGGAGCTTACATGTAGTATTTCCCTACCCATTTAAATCATAAAGATGCAATTTAAAGTCACATTTTATTTATAATGGATTCTGACAGAAATCAACTCTTCTTTTTGCTTAAGCAGTTGTTTAATATACAGTTATTTTTCCTGACTTTTGGGGTTTTTTATTTTTATTGCATATATTTATTAATTTTCTGCACTTACTACCCAAGCTTCCTGTCCACACACCACTTAAAAAAAAAAAAAAAAAGACAAATGTAACTTTGTTTTTGTTTTAATCAAGTGATAAGCCTTGATATCAAGGGATTTTTTTCTTCATTTTGTATCTTGACAAGGATTTTCTGAAGTCTCCCTGTAAGATTCAATATTTTTACAGTATGAGTAGCATATCAAGACATGAAGTTCACTTGGAGGGTTTAAAACTCAAGCATTCATTTAATTATTTTAATTTCTTGTTTTGAAGATGAAAAAGCCCCAGCTGAAGACAAGACAACATCAGTTTATTATTTATGGCATTTCATGGTCAAATAAATGCCCTCTAGCTTTCCACACTATTCACCAACAACTGTCAACACTGAAAATAATGTAACAATCAGGGTGAATCAAATCCTATGAATAAATAATGAAATCTATTTTCAATTTAAATTCAGTGTAACTATAAGACAAAAACAACAACAACAACAAAACCCAGCAGCAATTTCTCTAAAGAGTAGTAATAAAAATATTTAGATTTGGGAGGGTAGAAAATACATCATGAAGCATTGTCAGCTCAACAGGACTTCTAATAGACCTTGAATAGATGGGAATTTAGATTATTCTGTGTGCTAACAAAGCCATGAGCTATCACAGAACTTACTTGAGTTTTCACAGAGATGCACAAATGAAATGCCAGATAGACTGAGTCAGCATTGGCATTTATTCTGCTTTATAACAGTCAGAATCATTATATCGGTGTGGAAATAAAAAAACTGCATGGTGCTGATACTCTAAGTTCAAAATGTATCCATGAAGGCTGCAGATGGACTTTTTCCATGGACAACCATGGAATTGGGCAGCTGTGGGTAGAAGAGTCACACTGGGAGAAAAAGAAATTGATTGGAGATACTGTTTTATATAATTTGTCTTGGAGAACAGTATGGTGTAACATTTAACACAATATTTGTAGGCCGAATGAAACTCCTGTAATTATATATATTTCTGCGAATAAACAGTAAATAATTGCTACATGATTCAACTACAGAAGGAGTGTTAGCAAGTTTGTTTAAGTTGGTATTAAGTTCATTTATTTCTTGTCAATTAACTTTAGTGTTATTTTCCCTACTTTTTCAAAGTCCTTCAAAACATTTTCACCGATTTTGAGATTCCACAGTCTATCACCCTATTAGCCAGTAAAGTAAAGCAAACCTTTCTTTGGAAATGCATATGAAAGATGGGCTTTAAGTGTGCCTACAGTGGTTTGATGCCTATTGATATTCATTTAAATATTGTTTTTTCTAAAGTAAAAGAGAAAGAAAGAATGACACCCTTCTGAAGTTCTTTGCACAAATAAACAGTAAGTACTTAAAAAATTATATCAAGGACAGCTATGGATGGTTCAGAAAGCTTTTCAGTTCCAAATAAAAAAACCCAACTCAATACTGAATAAGGAAGTTACACAAAAGAAAGTTTTTTGAAGCATTTTGAAACTGATCATTTTAATAGTTTTAACTTTTAAAAAATTACATATTTAGGGGTTTATATTTTTTATAAAAAATAAAATATAATCAGGTATTGAAGTGTTGCATATTTCTAAGATGGAACTAGTTCACACAAATGTTTTGAATCGGGATATATTTGTCAATTTGAAAGCTGTCTTTCAGTGCATTCTTTAAAATAAAAGTTTTATGAATGTCACCTCTTTAGATGAAAAACTCATGATTTTGCTGATTTGGGATTGCCATCCTTGCATTGCAGAATTTGTTTACAGCAGCTGTGATTTTATTGTTCTGAATATACATAGACTGCAGGTGTCTGGGATCAACTGTCCTCCATATTACATGGTAGTTCTTTGGGTCTTTTGGGATAAGGTCTTAACATTTGAGTCCTANTTGAGTTAACAGAGGGATAAACTGAATGTGAGTGAGGGTTTACAACTGGAGTCTTTGTGTGGGGAGATAGGAGGTTCAAATTAGGACAACAGCCCATGATTTTATTTGGTGAGGAATTGATTTGGATGTACAGTTAGAAGGTGAAAAAGAAAGAAATGAGGAGGATGGGAGGTTGGCATGAGGAATTGCAAGAGAGATTTTGCTAAATCATTATATTCTTTATGCTTTATATTTTTTTTTGTTTTCTTGCAAAATTAAATATTGACAAATGTGCATTAAACACCAAAAGCATAACACTGTTTCTCCCAGCCATATTGGGATTTGATATTAAATACTAGAAGTCTTAGTTTAAAATTGTGTTAATGCAGACAAGTAGCTTTAAAGATAATTTACAAAGACAGAAGAAAAAGTCTTTGATAAGGTGCCACTGGGGAGTCCCAAATTCCATGGAGAAGAAGGGGTTAGATTCTGAACACCAAAGAAACAGCTCCAGCTGCTAGCAACAATAGTTAAAAGAAAACATAGTCCCAGCTAGTTATCCTTTCATTTAGCATGCAGCGGTGAGAAAAGCAAATCAATGCCTTAGTGCATCATTTGCTGTGAAATGTTATCAAATTTCTTAATGAAATCTTTGCATAGCTATGTTACTAGAAAGTCTGAATCCTTTTAAGACAAGTATATTTTAAAAAAAAGAAAGTTATTTGATACAAGACTAGAAGTCAACAATATCTTGTAAGGACATCAGATACGAAGATACGAGAAACATTATGTAATATAATATTGGGAATTGCTAAATCCTCAAGGAACTGGTGAAACGCTTATAAGTGAAAGAAGAAACTGACATCAATTAATGAGATAATATTGCAAAACAACTTAATTTTGTTTTCATGTTGGCAATATTGCACTATATGACGTGTTTCTTGTAAGTAATCAAAACGGGTTATTTACAGGTTGAATGCAGCTGGTAAGTTTTAAATTATCTGCTATGGTAGCTCTTAAAATTGTATCCGGCTATTTTTCTGAAAACTAAGGACACACACGAAGAAAGCTGATGATGCAGTCCAAGAAAATTCCAAACTTAGCAGTTCTGTGAAAGACAGGAACTCAACAGAAAATGCAGCAGACATAACTACACTCATCCATGCATCCACCTAGACCAGTGATCAAACTACTCATGGCGAATCCAATGAAGTGGGTTCCCCAAAACTCTTTTTTGTGTCTCAGTAATGTGAGCCTGAAAGTAGCACCAGAAAACCTGTAGCAATGTAGTCAATGCACAGTGTCCCTAATTGACTAGGTCGTTTTTGAAGATCTGATTTCATAAAGGCGCTTGCAGTGTGCAGTAAGTAGTAGCAGACTTCTGGTCACATGAGCTCCTTAAGAAAATGTATGTCACATGGTAGACAAATGACAAAGTTCAGAAAAGCCACCCACAAACTTTTCATATATACTGTCTGCAAAAGACTAGATGCAAGGAGGGATGGATTAATCACAAAACTTATGTCTTGACAAAACTTCTTTCATTGACAGATAGTTCCATTTGAACAAAAAGTTAATTAAATAACACGGTATGATTCTCATGACCTTTTCTTAACCTTTCAAAGCCTCAGTTATGAACTCTCCTAAATGGTACTAACATCAGGCAGAGATGTTAAATGGCCAGATGTTTAATCTCTGCTTTTTGTTTCCTGTATGTTAGTCCCGAAAAGGAAGATGCTTTGTTGCATACTCTTTTATTTGTTTGTTTGTTTTGTTTTATTTCATTATATGGGGATCCTGGGCAATGCTTTAAAAACATAGGTTATGCTAGAAATGTTCCAAAGACAGAAAGGGACAGTTCTAAGGCACTGTGAAAACAAAAATATCATCTTAGGTTTATGACATGGGAAGCAAGTTTTCATGTTGTGGTTACTCTATACTTTGAAATGGCCATGGAGCAGCCATTTCACTGTTACGTACTTTAGTTCCCCAGCTTTGAAAAGAGAGAAACAACTATTTTCTTAAATTATAATTTGCTTTTGTTGCTTGTTTGTTTAAACAAACAAGATAGAATAAACCCTTGTCATAAAGCATTATTTTTTTTTTATTTTTTTATCTTTTGAAAATGAAAGAAAAGGAATTTGTTCTGCATTTTGTCACCAAAGCAATAAATCCTGGTAGGCAGATAACCCTAATCTATCCCTTTTATTTTTAATGTGCCAGAAAAGTTTCTGGGACTTTATAGAATCACAGAATCACAGTTACAGTTGGAAATGACCTCTGAGATCACTAAGTCCAACCATACACAAAAACACAACCCTCTCCCTACAATCTCAGACACTAGAGCATGCCCTGAAGTGCCACATTTCTTAGACACCTACAGGGATGGTGATTCAACTGCCCCCCTGGGCAGGTCGTTCCAGCGCTTGACTTCTCTTTCAGTAAAGTAATTCTCCCTAATATCCAATCTAAACCTCTCCAGCTGCAACTTCAGACCATTTCCCCTGGTCCTGACATTATTCACTTGGGAGAACAGGCCAGCAACCCACCTCTCTACAACCTCTTTTCAGATAGTTGTAGAGGGCAATGAAGTCTACCCTCAGCCTCCTCCAAACTAAATATGCCCAGTATGACTTGTTCTATAGATCCCTCACCAGCTTGGTAACTCTCCTCTGGACACACTACAGCACTTCAATGTCTTTCTTGTAAGTGAGGGGCCCAGAACTGAACACAGTACTTGAGTGAGGTGTCACCAATGTGCAATTTAGAAATTGTATAGTCCTCAGAGAGATGATACCATAGAAAAGAGCTTCTGTGATGCATTTTCCCAGAAAATTTTTACTCACAGGGAGCAAAATGTGGGTGGGAGGAATGTATCAGGGATAAGAATAGTCACAGCACTTTTATCCAAATCATGGTAATAGCAGGAGAAGAGAGAATAGAACCAACCTAGGAAGAAAAAAACAACACCCTCCCCCCAGAAACCAAAAAAAAAACCCCAAAAAAACCAACCAACCAAACAAAAACCCATAAGACAACAAATAAAAAATATGTAAATTAATTTTAAAAGTGAACCATTGATTTCGTACATTTGTCTTTAAAAAGCTGTCTCAGGAAGCAATAGTCAATAATGATAAAAAAAAAAAA
>VZRU01019028.1:460157-494509 GCA_013398155.1 Pedionomus torquatus | reverse complement strand
AATAATGAAAAAAAAAAAAAAAAAAAAGAAAAAGAAAAAGGGTGTTTTGTTGAGTAGAAATGTTTATTAGGGTTGACTTGCACCTGGAAAACTGCTCTAACTTTGCTGTATGAGATTTATTCTGGTCATTGGTAGGGCTCATTGCAGTCATTGAAGTTCCTATAAACTTAAACTGGTCTCATTATTAAATTCTCATCATTAGAGCAATCCTGGGCTGACTTTTAATGAACTTAAAAGCCCAGGCAGGATATTTATTGCAAAACTATTAAATGTTGAACATGTCGCTGTAGTCTACATAAATATGAAATCTTCAAGCGTAGTTTAGACAATGATGCTCTGATTACTTAGCAGCTGCATTTGAACAATATTCAGCTTTTCTGCATTATACCCTGATGCCCTATTTTTAATAAACAATGCTGATTAGAATAAAAATAAAATACATGGTCCAGATTCTGCTTCCTTTTAAATCATGGCATATTCTTGATCATGGCAAAGAAGCTCTGGCTTTACACCATTATAAAAGAGCTGTCTTACAAATTTGGAGCATCTGCTCCTAAGACTCAGTGCACCCAGAGGGCCTTTGTTAATATTGCTCACTGTCGCTTTGCCAAATTTGTAAACACTGAATATTTATGGAGCTGCATCTTTCACTCCTTTCTCTCCAAATTTTTTCCCTTCCCTTCCCTTCCCTTCCCTTCCCTTCCTTTCCCTTCCCTTCCCTTCCCTGGTACTTCTTCTTTCACACCTTCAGATAATACAGCTAACAAGTTTGTAGGTTATTAACATATCCTGCATTAAAACAATCATGACATGATCATTTAAATTATCTTCTCTCTGCAGCTTTAAGTTGTTCTTTTCAAACTTTTAGTCATTTGTATTTAATCTCTACACTACTCCATTATATTTAGCTTGCAGACATTTATAAATAATAAAAGAAACCCCACATTTAATTTCACATCAGGCTACAGAAAAATCCACCATATTTAGTCAGCATTAAGGTTATGACAACAAAAACACTTGGCAGAGTATTCCCAATTAAGTATCTTAAGAGGAAAATAGAGACTTAGAAGTTCCTGCATTGAAAACATTGCCACTTTCAGCATTATGGATTGCTTACAAAAAATTAGGATGATTTACCATTATTGTGGAATGTCACATATTAAAGCCCTGGAGTACACTTATCTATCGTATGATTGATGACCTTGTAGCCTTCAAGTGACCTAATACCAGAGAAAGTTCACCAAAGTGGACAGCTACTGACTTTTTTTGACTGAAAGATATTTTCAGTGAGAAACTGGGTGGCTGAATGAGATGCATCTCTCCATGTTGCTAACATTAGGAAAGATCTTCTTCCATGGATAAATCCATAGCAGTTGGCTAATACCAGTGAAAATGACTAATGTTAAAGTTAGTTCTTCCTGCTGGTTCTTATGGTAATATTTGCAATATAGTACCCTTTTTTCTTCAGTTTTCTCTGCTTTTCAACAGGCATTCGTCGTCGTCTTAAGTGTTTATGCTAATCATCTCATAATGTACAATCACTGCAGTCTAGCAATTATCAAACTACAAAATGTTGCTTTACAGCAAACTGTACACAGATAATGTAGAAACGATTAATATCTCTAGTATTGTTCATTTGTTGCTATGGAAATACTGTTCCTCCACAGAGCTATTAGTAAACACTATATTAGTGATGCAGCCAGTGGCAGAGAAAACTTTGGCAAACATAGTGGTAAAATTAAGATGTGTATTGTTAGAGATCTACAGTTTCAGTATAAATACATAGAAATATATTTCTTTCCCATGCCACTTTATGCTAAAAATGTTTCAAGTGCAACCCTGGAGGTATTCAAGGTGAGGCTCGATGAGGCCCTGGTCTAGTTGGGGGTGTCCCTGCAACTGCAGGGAGGTTGGACTAGATGACCTTTGGAGGTCCCTTCTGGCCTGGATGATTCTATGATTCTATATGGAGAGAAATTTACAGGTCAATCATTGGAATAATATATACAAGTACATTTTAATTCAAAAGAAACATTGGCCAAAAAATAAGCAACTTTTACATTATTGTTACCCATATAAATTGAAGTGTATCTGCCTTATTAGATATACCTGTGGGGTTTGGGTTTTTTTTGGCTTATTTTTTTTCCCAGATTTAATGCTCTTCTGCTTTCCTGGAGTATAGAACAGTCCTTCTGTATTTATCACTTTTCTTTCCCTTGTATATAGCCACATGATTAGGAGGGAAAGAGAAATCTGAAACATTTTAAACAGTTTCTCTAATTTTCCACTGTGAGTACATTTTTAACTGTTCTAATGTCTGAATTTTCTATGTTTAATGTGCTGAGCAGCTAAATTATTTTTTCCTCTCTAGAAACTGTTAGTGTCAGCGAAGCTATGTAAATATTTTCAGTGTTTACATGTAACTGCTTGTCTTCACTTTCAAATAGTACTACCTTATTTATTCTTCTTATATAAGTGTTGAGAGACCGGTATTTATCCCATTCTGCTAGCCCCAGTCCAGCAGGGTTATCAAATACGTATTTTTACATACTTTCACTGAATATCAACATAGTAAACATCAGCAAGGCTACTTCATTGTGCTCCTTCAATTCTCCTGCAGGACACTTTTGCAGAGGTGCCTCAACCAAAATTCAGCTGTTGTAATTCAGTTGTGGCAGGATATTGCCATTGCAGTACTGTTTTTCTCTGCATTGCATTGTCTCTTGTTCATGTTTCAAATCCATCTGCAAAGCACAGATGCCTTAAGTACATGTATACTTTAAGCATCCTAGGCTGCATCAAAAGAAGTATGGCCAGCACACTTGAAGGAGGTCATTCTAACCCTCTACTCCACTCTCATGAGATCCCACCAGGAGTATTGTGTCCAGCTTTGGAGTTCCCAGTACAAGAAAGTCATCGACCTGTTAGGGTGGGTCCAGAGGAGGGCCACCAAATTTATCAGAGGGCTAGAAAACTTCTCTAAAGAAAGCCTGAATGAACTGGGGTTGTTTAGCTTAGAGAAGGGAAGAGTCTGGGGAGAACTTAGTGTGGCCTTTCATTATATAGAAGAGGGTTATAAGAAAGAGGGAGAGAGACTTTTTATCAAGGACTGTAGTGCCACAGTGTCAGAAAAAGAGACAATGGTTTTAAACTGAAAGAAGGTAGATTTAGATTTGAGATAAGGAAAGAATTTTTTACTATGAGGATGGTGAGATATTGGAACAGGTTGACCAGAGAAGTTATTATTACTTATTACTGCCCCTAGAAGCAAAAAGAAGCTTCCTGGGGTTCTTCACAGAATCTTCATGGGTGGAAGGGACCTCTGAGATCATCAGGTCCAACCATATACACACACACAAAAAGAACCAAACCAATGGGTGGACCACACAAACACACACACACACACAAAAAAAACCCCAACCAACCAACCAACCAACCAACCAAACAAAAAAAACCAAAACAAAACAACCACCAAGAAACCCAACACCCACAAAACAGATCACCCAACTCAACAATCTCGGGCTTCCACCACCTCCCTGGGCAGGCTGTTCCAGCCTGACCACCCTCTCAGTAAAGTAATTATTCCTAATACCAGTCTAAACCTCCCCTGCTGCAACTTCAGACCATTTCCTCTGGTCCTCTGTCATTATTCACCTCCTTTCAGGTAGTTGTAGAGGGCAATGAGGTCTCCCCTCACCTTCCTCTTCTCCAAAATAAACATGCCCAGTTCCCTCAACCTTTCTTCATATGGCTTGTTCTTCAGACCCCTCACCAGCTTGATGGCTCTTCTCTGGACATGCTCCAGCACTTCAAAGTTCTTCTTGTAGTGATGGGCCCAAAACTGAACACAGTACTCAAGTTGTGGATACCCTACCACTGCAAGTTTTCAAGGTCAGGCTAGATGGGACTCTGACCTGGTCTAGTGAAAGATATTACTTCCTAAGTGTCGTGGTTTCAGCCAAATTCACCGAAACCTGATTGACATATGTCCCCCCCTCCCCCCTTTTGGTCAGAGAGGAGAGGAAGGAGTTAAAGAGATTCAAGAGTTTAGAACAAACTAAACTACTTTAATGAAAATATNGGAACAGCTTTGAACAATGTGCTGTTAATTTCAGAGTTTAGCCAGCCAGAGGAGGCCTAGCTAAGAAAGTAAAACTGTAAAACAGAAAATTGGTTTGTTTTACCTCAAACCAGGACACTAAGGCAGCAAATTTAGAACTAGATGATATTTAATGGTTCCTTCCAGCTCATGTTTTTCTATGATTCTATAATTTTGAAGGGTGGTTGAATGACTAGGTGGGTGTTGCTGTATAAAATTTGTGTTGGTGTGAATGAACAACTGCAACACAGAACACTAATAGATATTCAAAATTATTTTTCATATGTATGATTACAGGCACAGGCTTTTAAGTGTGGGATAATATACAATGCTCACTGCTACACTGACCTGGAGGAGTTCCATAAAATCACTTAATGGTCTACATCACAGCTTCAAATGATTCAGTTCATTACAATTAATGAAGGGTGGTAGATCTGGAAAAGATTTCATATTGGATATGGTCATAGTCATTTGTTCTGTTCACTAAATCATTATGTTATCTCACTGGCATGAATCTTTCAATTTCAACATATTAATTTAAAGCTGCCTCTTTTAGACTTTGCTTTGATAACCTTTGTTGGATAAAATATCCAAAATAGTTCACCCTGAGGAATAATCTATAATTTAAAAAGACATAAAAATACTCTGTTCCAGTTGCCAAATTACACAATTTTAAAATGTTTCATAATGCATAAACAGCTTTGATGAATCCATTTAGTCATTCTTATTGTGTAATGATGTTGACATTTCATTAATTTTAAGATTGCTGTACATCTCAGGGAGACAATTCAACTAACTTTTAAAGATTTTACTTGCTGAAATCCAAGAAAACAGAGAGAAGTCTTCCTAGCCCTAGTGTTATAAAGAAATATCTTCATGCAAGGTGCTTTTCTGTAATAGACATTAATGCAAGACAAACTATCCAGATTCCTGCGGGAACCTGGAACACATTTCATCTAGCTACATCATTATGGAAATTTTGACCATTGGCTCTTAATTAGGTATTCTCATTTGCATGATGGAAGTTCATGATTTTGGCTAGATACCATTCATAGCTCTGCTTTGCTTAAATTGCTTTGTATGGAGAGAGTTATATTGCATTACAATAAACAGGGAAAAAAACTGAAACCTTGTTAAAGGCTGAAGATAACTTGGCACTTATGTTGCATATTTAACATGCAAAAAAGACTTTCTTAGGGCTAAAGCAATTGTAGCTGGAGGCAGTAGTAGCAGCTGCCACTATGTTCAGCTGAATTAAAATCTTTCCGTGGGCTGAGAAAATCCACTGCTGGTCCCACCAGCTAAAATATTGAAAATAATCTCATGCCTGATGAGATAATGGCAGTTGTGACCAGCCTGGGGCTCTAAAGCCAGAAGAATCAAAAGGCCAAGGATCTTTTGTAACACTGCACTTTTCAACTCTGATAGCTAAGAAAGAGAGAGTCCAAATGATCACAGACATTGCAAAAATTACAGAGCCATGCTTCATTTCATTAAAATAAAACGAAACAAAAAATCATAGCATAATCCTGTGAATATTCAATAAAAAACCCATGTTCACTGCAAGTGAAGCTCAGATACTTCCAATCAAGATTTAAAGACAAAAATTAACTAATTCCTGCAGAAAAACCCTTTGAACCAAAACTAGCGAATGGTAATCTGGAAGTGTTAGACTGAATACATGTTACAAGTATTATCCATGTTGCAGTTACTGGTCTCTGACCTTAGCCTGTGGCTAACTGTGAAGCCTGGCTGAATATTGCTATATATAATGAGACAATACATCATATCATTGACTTAATCAAAATATGATAATTAATCATTGCTGTATCTGCCTATGGGAATAATTTTTTTCTAAATGTTAATTAGCCCACAAAAGTAACAAGTGAGTTTTTTAATCTATTTTACCTCTTTATTAGCTGATGAGCTAAGTATCTCAAGAGAGCCTCAGCTTGTACCCTCATCATTTTGACTCCTTGTATTACACCAAAGCATCACAAAACTGAGTCTCTTTCTTGAAATATAGCAGTTGAGCCCAGTACTAGGTATAGAACACAAATGAAAAATGAATTCAGAAGCCAAAATCAGAATTAATATTCTGTCTGATAAGCATGCCAAAATTATGTAATTTCTGTTTTTATTCAGTGTAAAATAATTAATTTCACATTACAAATCTGACAAATTCTTGCAGCTCCCTATTCACTGTTGAAATATTTTTAATAATAATTATTTAATCACTCGATTTGCTTTAGACCAGCCTTGTTATCATGAATCAGCAAAGAAAGAAAAGGAATAAAAAAAGACAGGAAACAGGAATTGGCTGAGGGGGTTCCATGAAGCCTTGGCTATTCAGTATTTTAACAAAATGGGGGCAAGGGAGAAAAAAATTAGAGAGGTGGTTGTTAGAAAATTAAATTTTGAATTCTAAGAATTTTTTTAAAGGTAATGGAAAATGCTCTCTAGAAAAAGATAGCTCTAAGAAAAATCAGATTAAATATGTAGTTTTAGTCCAAAAGGTGAACAGGTTGTCAGTTCTTTTTTTTTTATTATTTTTTATTTTTTTTTTTAAGAACAGCTTGCAAGACAATGTTAAAAGCAGAACTAAAACTCTTGTTTCTAGACAGACAGGGTTTACAAAGAGCTTAAAGTTGTACAGGTCCAAATATGAATCTTATTTTCTTCCTTCAAATCTCTGGGTTATTGAGGTGTAGATTCCAGGCATTTTTTTCTGAGCTGCAGGAATTTTCTTCTGCACGTCCCCAAATCTCCAGGTCTGGCTGTGTGACAAAAAGTTTCAAAAGCTCTCTCACCCTGTCATATTCAAGATCAGTCATTTCACACTACCAGCAAGCCCTTTTTTAACGCAGAACTAGAAGTGTTAGTAACACTTGCTTTTGCTAGAATCTCTTTTGGACTAGTTGATAGGATGAGGAAGTGTGTGTATAACAAGATGTGTTCCATTTGGAGATACAGTTGTCATTTAGAAAAATGTGAAAACTAGAGATAAATAAAAATAAGACCCCTCTTGCATATAAAAACATGTATTTATGCACACACACAAATACATATGTGTATATATATATGTGTATTTTTATGTACACATTATTCTGTATGATGCTTATGTATGTTTTTGTAAATAAAACCCCTAATGGATTAAAAAAATATATTGTAAAGCTATGTGACAGGCAACAAATATCTCTTCCTTTCTATGGTATTTACAGTAATATTATTAATCGTGATGAATTCTCTCCATATTCATGGGGTTGTAATATGTAATCCCCTAGGAGTTCTGTTGTAATTTAGCATTAATTAATTTCCACCTACAGTAAAGCGTTACTAAAACTTGAATAAAGTAATGCTTATTGCCTTTCTGACTAGCATCTCAGTGCCTTCTCCTTTTACCTCTAGTAGTCAGAAGGTTATTTGTAAGTATTTCCAGACAATGATACATAGTGATACACAGAACTAAGATTTCCCTATTACCGCTCAGACCTAAAGTAATTTAAATGCATTATTTATCCCTTGAGTAATTTGCCACAACTAATCCTCACAAGCAGGTCTAATGCTGGATCCTCAGGGACATTCCTCAGTTCTGTTTAATATTAACCGTGAATACACATCTTAAAAAATACACCAGTGGGGTACTGCTACTAGGCCTCTTTGACAATGAAAATTGGAACGCTTGTTTTTCGGTACCTATAGAGCTGCGTCAGGTTTGTCAAACTCATGAAGCCCTGTGATACAGCGGGGTGACTGCCCTGACTCCAGCCCATCTAGCCTGGCAGCAGCAGAGTCTGGAATGTACTTGAATATGTGAACTGTGATCCTGATCTTGCATCCTTTGATCCCAGGCCTGAAACTCCTAGCATACCTATCCAGACATTGTACATAAAGCATATGGGTAAATGTCTCACTTCAACCTATGCTAAATCTCCATATATGTACTGGCAGCATAGGTAGCGTAGCTGAGGTTCTCTCTATAGCTGTATCTTACCTAGCCACACCTATAATGACGGCTCTTTCTCACACCCCTCTACTACTCAGCTGTTTACACCATTAAACAAAACAAGCCTGCAACAGTCTTTCTAGAGGGTGTTTCAAATATTCCAAAGTTCAGAGAGATTTGGTGTCTCATGAACATAACAGTAGGTTTGCAACTGCCATAAAACCAAACAGCTCTGGGTTTGTTTTTTTTTTTTTTTTTATTAGGGACATTGTTGAATTGTTTTGGGTTTTTTCTTCTCTTTCAGCAGAACTTCATTTGAACTGTCACATTTTTCAGTCACATGAATGCAAAGAAAGAATTATATAGAGCTTTTCTGACAGTACTCTTAAAACCTCCTTTTTACTTCTTAAACACTGATATTGATGCTTCTTAAACATCTTCCACTTTAGAAGGACATTTTTTTTTTAAAAAAGAACCGCAACCATTTTAACAAAAGATGAAGTTTAAAGTACACTAGAGAACAATAAAAATTCTAGTGATAACAGAAACAGTAAAAAGAATAAACAAAATATGTTACATTAAAAATACTAAAGGTCATTTTGAAAATAACTACTGAACATTACCAGTCATTTTCCAAGCTACATCCCCAGTCAGTTTGGTGGGACAATAACACAGTAACAATTTCAATAAGGTTTTAATGCAAGTCTTTAATGGAGACCCTATTATGGTGCCATTTATGATGTGAGCTAATGATGGCAAGATGATTTCAATATCACTCTAAGGGGATTCCATTATGAAGCCATTACAATACGAAGCTGCAATAGCAAAATACTTTCACAGGAAATCCATAGAGACAGTGTGATGGTTCCATTACTGGTTCCAAAATGATATGATGACACTCCAAGGATTTCACTACAAGCCTACAGAGACCGTACCAGCGTGTAAAATGATGATATGGATGATATGCTTCTTTGCAGAAAGACTTGCATTTCCATTCTAAAATACAGTTTTGTCCTGAGACATGAGAACAAAAAAGTCAACGTATGAATCATGCTTTGGTTCCTAGGTGCACTCCAAGCCACTTTGCCTCAGCAAGCAAAGGCTTTCAGTCTTCATTCCTTTTCAGCTGTAGTCTTGCTGATGCATTTAAGACAGGAAGCAAGCTCAGTTCTTAGTTTATTTTAGGTCATGATTGTTCACCAGAAATGTGTCATTTACTTTAGTACTCATCTGCTGAGGTGAACATAAGAATACTATAAGGTTAGTGCTACCATGCAATAGTATCTTCAACTGTTCCCAGTGACAGGATCAGTAAAATTTCAGGATCTAAACTTATTTGGAAAATGTCCTAAACCTAGGAAGAAAATCCTGAGTTAGAATGTTAAAGTTTGGTTATGTCTTTTTGTTTGTAAAGGTAAATTCTTTTGTAGTGTTTTTTTAAGAAAGGTCCATGTTGTTAGAACTGCTTGTGACTATGTTGATAGAACAGTTCATCAAGGGTAAAAAAATTTTAAAAGGATACCAAATTTGTTAAAAATCACAGATAAGTATCTTTTTGTGACATATTCAAAATGAGTTTACATGAAATATTTTTTGTAAACTTCCACCACCCCCCACCCCCCCACCCCCATTGTGCTAGATTATGAAATTGGTATCGAAACGTGAGCGGGTGAGCGGGTGTGTGTTTGGTTTGGTTTTCCTAAAGTAAGTTTCAAATAAATCTCAATAGACATTCCTTTCCAGAATCTTGGAGAAGTTTTGTTCAGATTTGGCATGAAGCTCTATTTCTAGAATGCTGGAGTCCTTTGTGAAATGAAGTTGCTATTTTTGCCTCAGCACTGTAACTTATATAGAGACTTTCACTTGCCAAGCAGCATTCATCTTCAAAACCCTTTGTGGGTATTAAAGTTTATACATCTAGATAATTAAGTATTTCAAAAGTGGTACATTTGAGACCCTCTTTTAGATGACACTTTGCCATTCAGAAATCTGGATTTCTTATCAACCCCCCATTCTCCTTTTCTTCAATGCAAATACAAGCATGTATCATAACATATACCATTTCTGCTAATATACAGAAAGAAAAATTCCAGAAAATCACAGAACACACAGGGGTAGGTTAAATTACATGTCCTGTTCCAGCTAATGCTCTTCATCTGGCCTCTTATTAATTAATGTGTTCAGCTCAGCAGATCAAGTTCTTTTGGTTGAAGGATCTGTTATCATAGCACATTCCTCCCTTCACTGTTTTTAACTAGCTGCCTTCCTCAGATTCTGAGAAACTTCAACCAACTTTAAGAGATGTTTCTTTACCTTCTCCTGTATTTACCATTCTGTTCATTGCATTTCGTAATTATAAAATCAAATTGTTAATTTTAACTAAATTTCACAACAGATTAAGCCTCCAAGTTTCAGGAATACAGAAAGCAGGTTTGAGGAGATTAAAAAATGTTACTAATGCCCTCACAAGAGGAAAAGTTAAATATGGAACTCCTTTATTTGTATTACTGCAGTGTCCAATGACTCCTCTCAGATCTGACACTGCCTAGAAAAGTGAACAACAGACTCAATTCAAATTGCAAATATTTATGTTAAAATATCAGGAACTCATCCCTTTGCTGTGATTCCAGCTTTCATGCTATATCCAAACTACCTAGAAAAAGCTTAGCTAGAGTATTTCTATATTGCAAGTGTGGTAGCAATGTAGCTGTGTGAAACAGGAGCTGCTAATGGATCTGAATCTATTTAAAAAAAATAAAGAAGACTGCAAGATAATGTGAACCTCTTATTGAGAAGGAAGTCTTCTCCAGTATGAAGACTTTCCAAAACATCTCCTAGGATGGCTAATATTCTGTTCTTAAGAATATAAAGAATCAGAGAGCACTGGGCTACACTGCATTCTTTTTTATAATTTCTAACCATGTAACAGTTTGGACTGGCATATCAAACTTTATTCTAGCCATGCTTTGTTCTGATTCTAAAAGGTCTTAACATTATTTCTGTATAATATTTGTCAATGGAATAAATTGTTAATCATTTTAATCTCAGCTCTATTTTCATTTATGTTTTTGTGTATATTTGGAATCTGTTCAGCAATCATTTTTTGGCTTTATACACTTTCAAAAGATTGAAAGAGCTAATATTGCATGTTTATTTTATATGCCATATGTAATAGGCAGAGATTCAAAGCACTGGTTAAACTTCAATGCTGGTGTTTGCATCCTCAATATCATCAGAACTCACAGAATAAAAAAAAAATACCACTGCAGACTGCAATGCAGCCATATATTCTGCTGCTTTCTCAATTGCAGTCTCTGCAGGCCACAGAGCTTATGATGCTGTTCAAAAGATAGCAATTGTCTGCAATTTGAAAATGGGTTTGTGACATGATGTACTTATGTGACAGTATAATACAATAATAGATGCGAGGTAACATGGCTATTGCAAAATAAACTATTCTTTGTAATAGGATCTTGTCCACAGTTAAAGCATGGCTACTGAAAACAGTAGAATTCTAACAAAATGATTGTGGGCATAGAGCTTGGCAAGATACATTTTGAGGGAACAGTCATTTTCTTTCCAAGAATTCTTTTAGTGCAAAATTAGGTGCTCCCATCGATCACTTTCATCTGAAAAACCTACTTAGAGAAGAAAATTTTGTAGTTATCGATAAAATATAGAAGACATCAGGGTATTAGGTAGCATTTTATCTGTACTATTTTTTTTTAAGAAAAAAAGGAAAATCAGATGTGTTTGGTTTAAGGGTTAGCTTCTCACTTTCAGAGTTCACCAATTTTTAAATACCTTGTGAAAATAGTGCTATTTGGTTTATTTTTATATCATAGAATCCTAAAATGCTTAGAGTTGGAAGGGACCTTAAAGATGATCTAGTTCCAACTCCCTTGACATAGGCAGGGACACTTCCCAGTAGACCAGGTTGATCAAAGCCCCATCCAGCCTGGCTGTGACAGCTTCCAGGAATTGGCCATCCACAACTTCTCTGGGCATAGAAAGTCAAAAAGTGAACACTACTGGTCAAATTTTGACTGATTTTTGATGACATTTGGGTTAGGGAACTATTGGGAAGAGTGACAAATATAACCTTGATCAAAAAAACCACCCGACTTTGGGAGGTTTTTTTAGCCTTGAGAGACAATTGAGAAAATTAAAGATGGTGCTCTGGTTAATTTCTTTAAAACATATAACAGATCTGAATTTTGACAGCTACAGAGTGAGTGACATCTCCGTGGAAGAATAAAAATACACTTTCAAAAAGTAAAGCCAAGGTAATCTCAGATTTGGTAACTATTTCAGCCCTGTGTTCACATGAGGAGTCCTTGGGATTCACTGATGTTGATAACATGGACTTCAGCAAAAAGGAGGATGAGAGATAACAAGTCTCAACCTCACTGATACTACCCACCAGCAACAAAGTTTTTTGTTAACCGTGGGGAACAGTCCATGAGATGAGGGAAGAGGAAGGCTGGCCTAACTGTGGGCATAGCAGAACAGAGCTATGTACAGTTCTGTACAGGAGCCTCTTTAAGCTATGAAGTCTAAGAAAATAAACATCAGACTACATTTCTTCTCACATGTAATACCAAGCAGAAATGAAGTAACCTGTTATAGACCCAGTATTATTTCAGTAGGAAGAAAGATACTAAGAATTCATCAAGATGCTGGATTACAGATTAATATGTGATTGAGGTACATTAAGACTTGTCTGGAGTACCTTTGGATGGGTAACAGCTATTTCAGTGGTGGTGGATATGCTATCATTTATTTAAATTGATAATAGTACATTCATTGTGCACGATCTGATGAAAATAAATGATGAAAAGACACTCCCTCCTCTAAAAGCTTTCAACCAAAGATGACTGACAACAGAAGTGTAAAATACAGATTTCCAGAGCACATGAAAGTATCACACGAATACTCATCAACCTGACAAAAGCAATAGGCAAATTACTCAAATAACCATCATCTAGCTTTTCTGTGAGCATTGCAGCCACAAAGAGTTTTAAGGAACATGCATTTATGTCTACATTCTCTTTATAGTTGCACTGCACACTGCATAAAAATAAGTGATGCTATTTTCACTGTGTGAGATCTAGGAGAGAAGTAGCCAACTTGTAGTTATAACAGGCAGCAGCAATAACCATCACCTCTGGCAAACTCTGGCAGACATTTTTGCTGTAATCATTGTTTCTTAAAATAAAAACCTTTATTGTTAAAAGCTCTCTTTTTCATTCTCATGCCGCCTTGATATCTCTGCTTGCTATGCTGTCTTGCTAAGTCCATTGGGAGTGAAGCTTAAGGACTTCCAAATTTGATATGGATCCCTCGCGGAGGCACAACCGGAGTTCATATATCCTTAACTCCTCCAATTCCCCATTTTCTCAGGGGCAGTGTAAATATAAAAAATGTGTGGCTGTCTCTATAGCTTTTTTCTGTTTTTGAGCTTTCTCTCAAGCCAAAAGTGTTAAAGATAGCTGTGCAGGTGAAAAAGCATGCCATTTTTAACACAGAAAGTACAGAACATAGTAATCTTCAGGACTGTGCTTCCTTCTGATGTTGCATAAAATAATCCAGAGAACAACTGATGATTTTTTTTTTAAGCTAATACTAACTAAAACTACGGAAATGTGTGAATAACTCTTGAACAGAAAAGCACTGTAGTAATTGAGAAAGAAGTAGGAAACCAGATGGAAATAGAGAGTGGAAGTATACCTAAATTGTTATTCTTGCTATCATCATTGCTATACAAAATAAAGACCTCTGGTGAGCTTCATTATCTCTGTCTTCCTCCATACCCTCTGATATAATTCACAGTTCTGCTTTTATGACAGTTAGTGCACTTGGAGTTTAGAAGTTGCTTCTAATCTTGTATTCTGAAAAGGAATTCTTATCAAGGAATTTATTTATTTATCAGCAACCTGAGTTATTTGCTGGAGTAAATATGACAGGGGCTTCTTCTCCCTCGCACTTGAGTTCATGTACGGTCTCTGGCTTACAAGGCTGTATTCCTTTAGTGCTCAGTAACAGACCATTGTGCTTTGTGCTTACAGTTCCAGGTCCCTGGTATCATCCAGTATCTTCTCTGTCCTGCACTGTGATTTTGTTCTAGGTTCATAGACAGCTTGCTCCACACTGACTATTTGCTATTCCTATCCAGTAATTAACAGGATTTTATGCCACATAGTGGCCCAAAGATAAAACAAGTGCAGGCAATAGTCATTTTACACAGCTGTTGTCACAGTAAACAAGCTGAAGAGAGTCCAAACCCAGATAGGCCCAACAAGTCCTGACACCCTGAATGTTACTAAAAGCCTGTGGCTTATTATGAGTAATTACAAAATTATATTTACTGGATTTTCCCTTGCTTGTTGTACTACATTTCAGTCTGAACTTGGACTCCACATGATTTAACTTGAGAAAATTTAGTATAATTCCCGAGAAAGCTGGATCTCCAAAGGTTGCAAGAAAATATAGACAAAAAGTAAACTGCAAATTTCACAAGCAAGGAAGTACAGTATGTTTTTGTCTACTGCATGATATTTCTCTTGACCTTGAGGTACCTAAATAAAGAGTATCGCATTCGCTGCTGATGTACCTCCAGTATTATTAGTAAAGTCATACAAAGGAATTTATTTGGCTTAGAGGCTAGTCTCATGTAGATAACTTGGTGTTTGTCAGTCTTAAAATTCCACAACTCACAGACACATGATAAACTTTCTACTCCATTATCATTAGCATGAAAATTGTTCTTTTTCTGTCATGGCTTTTGAATTCTTTGGCTGTAAATGCACTTAACGCCTAATGCTTCTTTCCTTGTGGGAAAGTGTACTTATAATATGTTAAAGACTTAGATATCTCATAAGAAAACAAAAGAAAAAAATATCACTACACAATGTTTACAAATTTACCAGATTTATCATCTAGCAAGAATATGGGACTTGAAAGGATGTCTATGATTCTCCACTCAGCTCCCTCTTCTCCTTTTCTCCACCTAATGGAAACATAACTGACCCTCTCTTAAAATAAACACCAAAACGTACCCAAACCAAAACCAATTTATAAGTAAGAAATATTTTTTCATTTTTTCCCCCCACTTCCTGGGAAGTTTCAGACTGCTATGTGCCTGGTGGCATCAAAATTGGATGCAGGATATCTTGCAAGCATCTGAAAATTCTACTTTCTTACTGCTTACTTCTGGTATTTTAATAAACCCCTAGAAATTAAGATTAACTTTTTAAAACTTTTAAGCAATAATTTAGAACAAAAAATGGATATATGCCAAAAAGACAAAGGGAGTTTTAAAGAATACTGTAATTTCATTTACCAATTTTGGTGAAAGAGAAAAGGATAGTACTGTGTATCACAGACTTAAACGTCAGAAAATCATCAATCACTTGCACAGAAATTACCCATTTTCCTGATCTCTTTAATCCTTAAGTGTTTGGACTGTGGAACAAAGACTTCAAAAGGAGCGGAAAAAAAGGTAGTTCCAGTTCCAGAAATTAGGCACAATGAGTGTCTGAATCAGGGTGCACTGACTTCCATGTGACTTTCAAAGCATTTTTCAGGTAGCATTTTCTCTGGACACAGGTCTTTGTGTGTGTTTGTGTCTGCTGTGCCCCAGTTCACATGGTGTAGCCCTTTTATGTTAAAGGTGGCATTCAGATGTTTTTGTCACCATTTTATGAAGGTGCCAGACTGTCTGGGGAATGCCTCTGTGGCAAGTGTAACAGAATCCCTTGTAAGTTGTTATATATGATACCTCATTTCATTTTTTCAGATGACTTCACAGAAACAAAGAATAGGAGAGTGCCTTGATTATTTTTAATGAATAGACCATTTTTAATCTCATGGCAGAGTTATTTTGTAGGTTTTTCCCCCTCATCTTTAGCATACTATTACAAATTACTAAGAACTTGCTAACGAGCACTTACTGCCTTCTCCCAGTAGATTGTATAGTGCAAAGCAGAGCAGAATATTGTGCTGTACTGCAGTTTTTCACATGCCATTGTATATGTGACTAGAACATTTCTTGCTGTGTTCAGAATTTACCAAAAAGGTAAGAATGGTAAATAAATACTATGTTTGTAAAATATGTTATAGTTAGGATAATTAAGAAATAAGTCTGCTTATCAAATTGAAATTATTATCCTTTATATACATAGAATTTTGAAGTACATGATCACAAACTCTTTTTTATCTCCATACCACTGTGCCCTTAAATTTTCATTATTTGACCATCAGTGCACTTGCCCAAGTTTAATAGCACTTCTACTATCTAGGATGGCTGGAGTGCAACATAAGCATGATTATACTTTCTCCACCTACATGATTATACTTTCTCCACCTACATGAGCTGGAAGAAACTGTAAGTGATCAGGTGGAATAGTTACCTGCTCTTCTGAGGACCTCTGTTATTGGAGGTAAGTTTCTTAAATTCCTTCCTAGCTTTTTCATGGCCATTGCAGGTAATTACTATTTCATGGTAATTGCAGGACAGGGTCCATTGCATCTAATAAAATGCTGTCCACTGAACAGTAATAAGCAGTAAGAAGTAACATTAACTAATAGAGCATACCATTTACAAAGTGTGTTGAGTGATAGAGCATTAACTAAATTTTGAGGAAAATCATGAAGTTGGTGAAGGATTTGACAATATTTGAGGACCGAGTGAGAAAGCAACATGTTCCTGTGCTGTAGGCAACCAGAAATGTCTTGTATATGGCCTTTTCTTTCTTCACTCCAGGATTTTGCCTACCTGCATTCTCAGGAGGGTGTAAAGGCATTCAGGGCCTCTGTGTGTTTAACAATCTGCCTTCAGCAGATCTACAATTCACCACATGCTACACGGTTACTCTGTGTGGAGCCAAGGGACCTAACTGTTCACTCTATGGCTGGTGTACTCAAGACGCAGTAGGTTTGACATGGCAAAACAGCTTTGCAGCACATATATTGCCCCTCTACCAGCATCCTGCTCATGCACAGTGCTGTGCTGGAATTTGTAAAACTCTTTGGTAGGGATAGGGATATAGCCAAGGGGTAGATGAAATATTACATTTCTACCTATACAGTAGATTGTGCCTGCTAGAGGTGAGAAATTTGAACTCTGCTGGTTTTCTGGACTATCTGTCCAGAAAGACAACGAAGACAATAGGGCGGGGTGGTGTCACGCCAGGGCCAAATAAACATGCTGGGATACAGAAGAGGCTGACTGAGCCAGAATGGGATTTGCAGGAACCTACTGCAATTGACTGAACCGGACTGGGATTGCCTTCTGCTTCCTTGTTATTCCAGCGAAGTCATTGGGCTGGCCAAGGCTCTGCCTCAAGTACTGCTTGGTGTTGGAGGTCAACACTAGGAAATACTTGTGAAAGGCAAGACCTTTATCTTTTGTTTTGTTTTGTGTTGTTTTTTTCTCTTAGGTTTTTGCTCTGAATCGAAAGGCATAAGCCTGTAGGGAACACACATATACAGACCTATGTCTGGAAAACCCTGAAGAGAAATGTGCTTGACATCCCACAATGCCCCAGGCCAAGCCAAAGCCACTCTGCCTCTTCAGACTATAATTGATGCTCCTTAGGAGTAAGAAGTTTGCATAACATATTTTAAATGGGATACTAATAGTTTTCTGCTGCTGATAGCATTCCCCGAGGATTCTGTGATGGAATTTATTTTTGCTAATATGGTGGAAAAACATTATTCAATTTTTGGTTTTTTTCCTCATATTATTGAACTTTGTAAAATATAGTAAAATAATTCACACCTGATATAATGCAAGTGTCAGTTTTCCTAGGCCTCATTATTGCAATAACACATGAGCACATCCTTGTGCATGCACATGTGTATATGCACTCACTGACTTTTCATTTCAGAGGTCATATTTTCAAACTCTGGCTTCCATTTTCTATCCCCTTCCTCAATACAATTTAAAACTTCAAGTTTCCATCTGTTTTTCACCTGCAAGTAAGCAATCTTCCTTCTACACAGCCCCACTGATTTCACATGAAGGTAGCAGCCCACCCTTGTGTCACCACTTACACACAATTTAAGATCTTCAGCGTGTAAATGATGGCATAATCAGGCATTAAACTGCATAAACTGCTTAAACTGGCAGATAAAAGTTGCTCCCTTCTAATTCACTGTACAAGTAGAAACATAGAGGCCTGTTGTAACATTAATTTGCAGTTTAGCCTATGTTTCTTGAATGTGAAAGAAAAAAACCCACAGTTTCTTGCTCTGCTACAAAACAAGAAAGCAAAGAAACAAACAGAAACTAGGTGGGAGGCCTTCATTAAATAAAGCCACAACAATTAATTAATGAACAAAAAGGGAGGTGCTGCCAGCTAAGTTTTTAACGTGTAATTTTCTTGTATGTGAATACACTATAAGATCCTTCCTTTGTGAATGAGAAATTGAATGCTTAGCTGTGACATGCATCATCCTCCCAGATAATAAGCAGCATGTGGTCTCACAAGCTGGGGTCACATCAGCTTGTAGTAACTGGATGCCCATTATTTTCCTTGGAAACAATGACTACTGGCAGCATTAAATTCCCAGGCTTTTCTGAGGACGTACTATGTTACCTTGTGAAGATGGCAATGATATTGCCACTGTAGATAATGTGTCTGTCTAATGCAATAGAAACATACTTCTTTTCATCTGCTGTGCGTCTAACCTTTTTGGTTTGATCAATGATGTTGTGTGAGTGAAGGTGCCAGGATTACTGAATCATTTCTGATTAATGGTGATATCATCAGCATCAATTTTTTAGGCTTAAGG
The DNA here is from genome assembly GCA_013398155.1 of Pedionomus torquatus. NCBI lineage: Eukaryota > Metazoa > Chordata > Aves > Charadriiformes > Pedionomidae > Pedionomus > Pedionomus torquatus. The sequence goes on along the minus strand of VZRU01019028.1, from coordinate 475,667 downwards.
TATTGTTTAGTGCTCAGTACTGAAAGGAAGTACATTACAGAGGTAGAACCACAGAACGCAAATCTGACTCAACTAAGCCTGAGATTTATTGGCATTTCTAAAACATAGAAGATATGGAGATATTATTTATGGGGTGAATCCAGTGCAGAAAAAAAAAAAAAAAAAATTAAAGATGGTCTCAAATGCTTCTCTATATCTTTTTGTTACCTTTCTATTCTGAAAGTTAATTTAGCTGCCTAGCCATAACTTTTTGGAGACTTATGTTTATAAAGAAGCTGGAACGTTTCTATTTCGTTCCTTAATTATTTCCACCATGAAAGATATTTTTATGCACTTTGTCATCAGTCTAGGTAATGAAAACTTCTGGTGCCTAAAATATTGACAGAAGAAATTGCTCTGGACTGTAATCTGAGTTCAGTTTTAATTTCAAATTTAAAATTATTTCACTATTGAAATGTCAGTGTGAAGTAAACATCTAAAAACCTGATAAAAATTACCTAGCTTCTTATCTCTACTTTGGATAGAAAACTATTACATGTTGGTAACACATTTTCCAGCACACTATGTGTGCTCAGCCAGTAATATCTTTAGAGGACTGTTTGTCTCTTCCTCGTCTGTATACATAGGAGAAGGAAATCTCCCGTCTCACCTGGGGTAATGTAACAAATATGAAGAAGAAAGGGAACAAAAATAGAAAATCTAGCAGAGTAAGTTTGGTCTGCCTGTTTTTTCAGTTCATAACTGACCCCAGGATAATCACAAGAGTTACAGTGAAATAAAACTGGCAAATGAAGAGAATTCACATAATAAATTCAAGACTAAGTCCTTCATGTTGTTTTCAGAGGAGCTTTCAGAATGAGCACAACGGGCATTCAAAACTGCCTTGGAAAAGGCAGTGGTAAGACAGATGTTAAAGATTAGTTAAGAGTTTCTGCAGTCACTGAACCACAACATAATTCGATTTTGTTGCTCTTTTGATAAGAGCAGCATTTCTGGAGTGTGCTCATGTACAATAAGCACACATCTCTATTTCTTTTTCCATTAATGCAAGTAACCTCTGGGGAAAAAAACTTTTTCAGTGTAAATTAGGCTTGTTTTCAGTAAACTTTTGTGCAGAATAGAAGCTTATAGTTAAGCATTCTTTTATATTTGTGATCAGTTTTTAATAGATTGTGCCTATGTTTTCCCTTACTCTTTTCAGAGCTTTTAAACTGAGGGATAACTATCAGGGGAAATATGTAGTATTTTTCTTTTATAAATCTATTAATATTCCTCACCACAAATGTATCTGTGTCAATGTAATTTTCAGTAGGTTCATAATGTGGATAATCCCAGCATCTCCTAATCACTTTTTCTTGCCCAGAATTCACTTATTTTGCAACTGAACTGGAGAGATATGCTGCTGTGTTTCAGGTGAATATAAATCCTGTGGAGTTTTTTTTGTTTGTTTGTTTGTTTTTTACCAAAAGTCCAGTGAGTTCCTATGAGCTTTCTGCTGTTCTTTAAGCAAGCATTTGTAATGCCTGGATGAATGTAGACAGGAAAAGCATATTTTTTTCTATAGAGCAAGTAAACTAACTATAATGCTATGAGACTGCAGATTTCTATATTTTCTAATCAGTGTTCTCAATACTTGAGGGAAAAGTTTTCATTCTGTTGTAGGCTTCATGTAGATACTCTGTAAATATCTCTCCAATTACAGTATGGTTATAGTGACATTTTCATCGTGAGCAAATGGAGTGAGTTAAATTGGTAGCCTTTATATCAATGGACTGAGCTTGGCAATGATTTGACTGAAAGATCGCTAATTAGTGAAACTTCTACAAGCCTGTGAGAGAAAATTTGAGGAAAAAGGGAATGAGATTCTGGTGTCTTAGGTCTGTGTCTGTATTAGTTAACCATGGAAGGACACTAACCAGCAATTGCTGAGCAAAGATGAACAGGATAAGGGAAATAAGTTGGAAATATGCTTCTTATTTCCCATCAGTAGCTCAGTCCCAGGGTCAGACCTGAATTTAGGCAATGTTCCAAAAACTAGTGTCTAGGTACAGTTTTAAATGCTTGCTTAGAAGTAATTTAAAATAAATAAAGAAAAAGTAGAAATTATATATGAACCAATTTGATAAAGTTTATCTCACTAAATATGCTATTTACTATGCTAATTTTATTATAATCTCTATGTAATACTTTAAGAAATAGGTTAAAGGAGACTTAAGTGCTTCTCTTTATGTGTTTCTGAAGTTAGCCTTAATAGATTAAGAAATAAACATTGTTTCTTATTTTTTTTGTTCCCTCAGAAATTTTAAAACAATTTTTAAATCTGGGACTACTCTCCCTTGAACTCTGGCCAAAATTTCAAGGCATATCATTTTACCAAATCCAGTACATCTAAACTTCTACTTACAGTCTGCAAAATAAAATATTATTTTCATACAGATCCTAACCTTGAGAACTCATATAAGAAGGGAGATTCTCCTTCTCCTTCCCCTTCAAAGAGCAATGAATAAGCTTCCAGGTAAAAGTAATTTTGCTTTACATGTTGTCATATTTTTATTCTCTGCTAGTTCTAATGATGTCTTAGAAACATGAAAAGATTGATTTTGTCCTTTTATATGTATATTTATAAATTCTCATTTATTTTAATTTTGTTCTCACGCCTGATATTATTACTAGACTCCTTTGATAAAAGTACGCATTTATTCAAGCTCTCTCTTAAATTCTAAGAATGCTTTGTCTCTTTTCATGTATTCAAACAAGGCAGCAAACAGAATAACTTGAAAAACTTTACAGTAAATTCTTCCAAGTTCATGGCAAGCACTTATAAAATACTTAAAAAAGATAATGCACAAATATGCTATTGTTCTAGGTCTCCAAATTACACACACAAATTTCAGATACACATCTGTTCACCAAGAGTAAAATTATTTACAGGTAAAAAAGAGGACTTTAAACATGCAAGCAAAACAACTGAATCAACTGCTATCTATTTTGCACTCATAAATGCATAGTGAGAACATGGAAAATTTTCTCATTCAGATGCTTCTTTAAATAGACTTCAGTACTTAAAATGTGCGTGGGTTTTTTCCAGGTATAAATAATAATAACACAATAGTAATATTTGTTAAACTTTGAAAGTACTTATAAAGACTATTTAAGGATAAAAAGTTTGAAAGAGCCAACATGTAAGTGTAAATGAAAAAAAAAAAAAAATGCTTCTATTATCCTATAAAGGTAAGGCCTTTTCTTTCTCTTTCTTTCACAATCACTTCCCAGAAATCTCTTCTCAAAAGCATATAACTTGTTAGTATAAAGAACCATAAGTAAGTAATTCTGGGTCAGGAAAGACTATTATCTACTTTATGACAGTAGCTGATAGCAGTTCTCAAACAAAGAATATGAAATATACAGTAGTGCTTATGCATCTTCCAGCACTCTAGCCTAGAAGCTTCTTAAGTTATGGATATTATCTTTTTGTTTAAAATTTTAAATAGTTTTTATTTCATTAATGTATTTAATTGGGTTTTGTATCTATTTATAATTTGACATTAACTACTTCCTTTTGCTACAAGGCTCCTCCACAGTCTATCTAGCATGGAACAAGTACTTGCTTTTGTTTTAAGGCTCTACATAATGATTTCATTGCATTAATTTTAGTGCTTTCATTATCAGACATATTATGTAATCACTCCATTTCTGCATACCTCCCATGATTATACAGTTGTTTCCCCTTCAGTGTTCCTTTTCGAAGTCAAAGGCTATTTTTCTATATCCTATTCCAACCTGATCTTTATTCACGAAAAGGCAACTGTTTGCTCTATAACTTTTTTTTTTGAGTGGCAGGCACCAATTCTCACTACTTAGCAATATAGACACTGGTACTTTATAGATTTATACAGTTTGGGAATGATATATGTTATTAAATTTTCTATACTTCTCTGAATAATTCCTAAATTTTGAATATTTTTTGAATCAATACTGTTCATAATGACTGTCAAATCACTTTCCTGTGTAAAGTAGGTATCTCAGAGCATGTCACCATGTACATATGTTTAGGGATATTTTCCATCATGTGTGTTACTTTGAATTTATCATTCTTGAATATCATCTGCCACTTTAGCACTTAGTCTCTTGATACCATTACATTATCTGTAGCTCTTTAAAGCCAGCTGTTTTTATTATCCTCAGTAATTTTTTATCCCCAGGAAATTTTGTCATCTCAGTAATTACCCCCTTCTACATATTATTTTTCAATATGGTGAACAGTGAAAGTCCAGACACAAATCCCTGTGGGATGTGCCTAGTAAGGGATCATTTATTTACCCTTTTCTTCCCACATCCCTCAGCTGACCAATAATCCACAAAATCTTAGGGACTTTTAGTGATCTTACCAAAATTCTTTTTTTGGTGCTAACATATGGTGTACTTCTAAATACCTAGATAAAATTCATATAGACTGAAAATTGTTAGTATATGACAATTTATATTAATGTTGTTGCTTACCCAAAATTAAATACCTCTAAAAGGACACAACAAATACACAATGTTTTTTCATAATCTATGGATTTTGATGACATGCTATAGTCCTTGAGTGTCCTTGAGAATTTTTTAGCCAGGAAAAAAAACACTCTTCTTTATAAGAGAAGGGCGAAACCCTCAATATTTTTGTTTTAGTTTCTTTCTTTGTTCTGTTCTTATTTCATTGTTATTTACACTTTTCTGTGATCTGGTATTGACCTATTTCCAGAAACCAAAAATCCTATTTGAAATACAGAATCCAGAAGGATGGAAGAATTATTGTTCTCAATTTAAGCATTTTTATAGTGATGTTACTGAAAGAAGTCACACAGAAGTGGCTCTACTGTCCTTTGAATCCCTCAACAATAACAAAATGTGGTTCTTGTTATACAGCAATCACAGTTAATCTTCTATACAGCACAAGTATAGAAGATATTCCTTCACACTGTATTCTATTCATTACTTATTGCTTGTCCTCTGTTTATCTGCATTCTAATTCGTGTTTAATAAGAAAGGTTCTCCCATTTCCCCCAAAGGCATTTAATTGAAGTGAAGGTGACCAGCAGGTGGTTTGCATAAAATTTCATTAGCCACTTAGATTGTTTTTGACACCTTTATGAAAGAATGCTCCATTGCTATGCAAATGGTCATTGTCCCCATTTCCAAGCTAATCGCCATATAACATAACATACATGTCACAATGTTATATTCTCTAAGATTTATGTGATTAATTCAGCTAATTTCAGAGATATTATGACATGAAATAACTGGAGAATGGTAAGTCTCTAACACAAGCCATACCATATTATGCTATTAATAGTATCTAGTATTAGGAGTACCCAGTACTACTCAGATAAAGGAAGAACCAAAGAAAATGTGTTTATTTGATATTTGTATCCTTTGAGATAAAGAAAATGATAATTTTTTTCCTGGTTCAAGATGACACCAAGGCAACTCAGTACAAGAACTGGTATTAACTTTCATTTCCTTTGTTATATCCTGTGAATATAAATAAAGGAAGGTCTTTTTGGTTACAAGTTTGTAACCCAATAATACTTGTAATTTTCAAGAAGTACAATTTGAAAAATACTTTTAAATAAGTAAAACCAAAATCTCAATTTACTTTTAAAAAATATTAATTGTGTTATTTTTATATGGTTAACTTATTTGAATATCAAATTTTGGTCTTCATTTTCACTACCATTTCTAGTTTGTAGATTAAGTAATAGAAGATTTCACATATCAGTATCCACAGACTGGTTGCTTATTTTCAGTGCATGTATATTTTGTATTTTCTTACGTGGCATTCTAATTTCTCTGGATGCTGCTGTGAACATAGCTTTTGAAGACAGATTCAACAAGTTGCAAATAATACAAGTTATATATGGAAGGAAATATTGCAAAAGTAGAGTGTTTTTTTTTTTACTGAAATCCTTTCCTTTTTGGAGCACTTTAATTTAGAGAAAGAGCATCTGAAGGTAATGAGACTGCAGTTTTGATTTAATGACTGCTATCCACACGCAGCAAAGCAGGGGAAATTTTATGTTTTAATGATTTATTTTCGGTCAATAATTAAAATAGAGCATAATAAGAATGTGGAACTGTAGGTAGCCAACCTGCAGGCTCTTGGATGTTTTAACCCAATTTAGCAAGTACTGGAGTATAAATGCCTGAAACCTGGCACTGAAGTTGCATGCAGGCTAAAAAGCCACAATAATATCTCATGTAATGAACTGAGAATTTGACCTTGTTTTCACAATTATGTAGCAATGACAACATTCCATCAACTTCATGTCTTCGGAATTGATTTTCTTTACATTAGGCAATTATTCGCCCTTACATTTTTTATTGTAATGTGTGCATTTTAATGCAATGTTAACAATGATGTTAACAATTCAAGAACTACTTTTCAAGACTAAATATGGCAGAGCTTTGACATCCTGCCTCATGTATGCCTGTCTGAAATGTAGGTCACCGGTGTACATAATTTTATGAATAAGCATGCAATTTCTCTGAAGGACTGGAACCTCTAGCACAAATTTACAACCAGGAGGAGCAACCGATGCACTTTCAGCTGGTCTGCCTGCCCTAATGAAGTGCCCTCCACTTACTGGCCTACTAGAGGTGAAAATCCCGATGGAGAAAAAGGCAACTGACAGTTGATAGTGCCAAAGGGCTTCCTGTGATCTGACTGCCACAGACCCTGAGATTATCTCCTGTAGGACTGTTGCTTTAGGCACAGTCTAGACCTGCAGATCTCTGCAGGTCCCACCAGGTACGCAGTCACCACATGAATAAATTCATTTCTTCCTGAAGTAAAGTGATGGTTCTCCAAACATCTTCCCTGCTTTGTAATATCATACTCAGATTCTATTAGTGCTCTCTATATATAGCTACAGCTCTAGTAATCCTAGATAATGATGTTATTAAACAAGCATCCCCAGGAAAGGCCTATGTAAAAATGAGACTGCTCTAAAAATGGTTACACAGCAGATTAGATAACTATGACTTTCATCTCTTGCCCATCATCAGAATAGTATGATGATGAAGATCACATACTCAAAGTGCTTTTCTGAGGTCTGCAAATTAAATTCATTTATTTCTACATGATTATTATTTTTTTATTATTATTCTTTTACACTTATCCTTCTTTGGAAAGGGGTCTCTTTTGGTAGACTGGCAACTATGCAAACCCTGACTCCAGTTTGATGGCCCAGAAGGGTTTGAATTGAGAGTAGCTGACTATTAACAAAAATATAATTGCAAAATTTTAGTTAGCAACAATGTAAAAGATATTTGATTAGCTAGCTGACAACATTGCTGTCTTAACAATGACTGCTGCTGCTACTGCTACCACAGACAATTTCTGACTCCAACAAGCAGTATCACCCTGCCTGAAAGTCATAAGTTTTACAATAAAAAGTTAAATTACGTGAACTAAAGGACCATGTTTTATTCTGTTATATGATTTACTCAATTAGTGACATAAATCTTTCTGCAAATCACAGAAAAGAAGTCTTGAAAGCAGTATTGGGAAAACATTTAGGCTTCTGAATCATTTACCTGCTTAAAAAAATACATCAAATCTCAGATTTTTTTAAAATTATGTTTTAGTATTTATTCCTTTCAGTTGTTTACTTACTGTAGTAGTTAAGACTTGTTAGTCAGTATAATTATTCCTGAGATCGTAAATTCAAATTCGCAAATCATTATCCTTATTTCACAATTTAACAAAAAGATGTTTAACCCTTCCTTCTTTTTTCCCTGAAGAAGCCCAGCATTGGAATGACTGTGGTCAAGAAGGGAAAGCAGTTTCAGAATTCCAGTTTGCATAGTAAAACTTCAGCTATTGACCTTCTGCTCTTTTATTAAAAAAGAAAATCATATAAAATATTATTTCTGCTGACCTAATGGGTAATACAGAATAAGGACAGTGAAGTGATTTTTCCTTATACACTAATCTTAGGCTATTTCAAATTGCTACACATCATAACCAAGTCTTTAAATTCCATGAAAAGATGAATGTACAATCACTGACAGTCTCTGAACATCGTTTGCATTTCAACATCTTTGGTTTTTTTCAGTACTACTAAGGTATAGTATAGTGCATAGGGTGATTTTTAGTCAAAAAAGACATTGTTTGACATATTTCCATATCTTTGGTACTCTGTTAATGATTTATGCTGTTTAATACTAGAGTACAAACTGTATGGTAGAGTATGTTAAATTTATGGTATAATTTGTACAGTGCAGTTGTACAATGTATTGAAAATAAAAGCATGTGAAACAGTCAATCTGTATCGCAGACTACAGGCAGAAAATAAAAAATTGATTGAAAAACTTATATAGCAGTTCAAATGCCAGCTAAAAGTCTAAAATCATGCCACTGTTGTAAGTACTAGTAGATCCGATAGTAACTAGATAACAGGAAGTTCTTTCTGTATACCAATAGAAAAAGGAAGATGAAGGAAAATGTAGGCCCACTGACAAAGGAGGTGGCTGCCTTAGTGGTGGAAGACACAGAGAAGGTGGAGCTACTGAATGTCTTCTTTGCTTCGCTTCACTGCTAAAACTGTCCCCCATGAATCCCAGATCCTGAAGACAAGGGGGAAGCAGAGAAGTTGGACTAGATGATCTCTAGAGGTTCCTTCTAACTCTGACAAGTCCGTGATTCCATGATTCAGTAATTACATTGTGGTTATTAGCCATTAAATCAGTGAGAGCAACATTGCTCCCTCCCAACTGTTTCTCCAGCCTCGGCTTTCTTGCCTTTGTCTTGCCCCAGTTTCTTCAAGAAATCCATTCACTTTAGAGAACCAATCTCACATAAGTACTATTTGAACATCACTGCCTAAATCAAACAGAACATACAACTCTTATCTGGCCATTTTCATCAGAAAAACCTGTCAGTTACGCTATTAATGGTTTATCATTTCTTTGTAAGGTCTTGATAATAAAACTCCTAGTTGGTCAGTTTAGACAGGTCATATGGTATGAAACAGTGAATCCTGGAATCAGACAGTGAAGATAAGCATACATGTATGGATACAAAGTTAAACTTTATAATTTTCCCTAATGTATACTTAAAACTCTCAGTTTCCACAAATATTCATTCCAAAAAAAAATCATTAGTTAGAACAACAGCAGAGATACAAATGAGGTTAATGTGCAGCCACAGTGATTGATTTCAAGATGTAAATGAGTATTTGCAATTTTTTTTGGAGCAGAAATCAATAACTTTCACTGAAATTGTAAGAATGGAAATAACATTTATATACCTTATTCCTAGCATGCTCCTAATTTCCCTGCAGAAGCATCATGAGGTATAAATGATGTAGAATGTTTTTACTCTAAATTCTCGCTTTTTGAGGACCTTGAGGAATACAATGCTCCCACATTGGGAACATGGAAAAAACCAAAACAAACAAAAAACCACAACAACAAAAATGTTTCATATGTTTCAGTAATCTGGAAAATTCAAGATCCCATCTCCCTTCAGAATGAACATAATGCATCTCAGGAGTTTGTGTGAGGGGAGAAAACCCTCAGTACTGTCCTTCTATATCAAAGGATTCTGATTAGAAGTTGGAGAACCATTAGTTATAATTTGACCTTAAATTTTTCCAGGATCAGTGCCATTATACACAAACTGCAAAGTTTTAGCTAGATGCTGCAATATAGCCTTTGATATCTTTCTATGTTATGATTAATTTAATATACTAATTAATTAAGCATTGCCATATTTATAATTGAGTGGTTATGCATGGGTAATTATCATATTACTACTTAAGTACCATAAACAGCTTCCCTCACTGAAGATTTTTTGTCCCTTTTAGTTTTTCTTTTCAAAGGCACTGTATTTATATGTAGCATTATTCAGCAAATACAAATAGTGAGATAAATATTTATGTCCTAAATCAACTTAATTTAAATATAATTTTCTTTTGAATGTTTAAATTTATGTTTACTAAATGATGTTGACTAGCCATTATTACCTGACAAATAATAGACAGTAGGAGTCATGGCTGATGACTGAATCCCACTTAGTTCTAAATTTCTTTAAGACTTCCAGAAAAAGTTGCAATTTTAGAAGTTAGCTAAAATAACTAAATATAAAAATCTTCTATGATGTATCACTTTTTCTATCACAGCAGTACTTTAATCTGTTTTCTAGCCTGCACTTCTCTTTTGTTAAGTTTCAGGTTCACATTTGGTGATACGGTTGCATAAGCCAATATCAACACTATTGCCAGGCATTTTTTTCCCACCATCAACCTGCCTTCTGTGTTTGCTGCTATCCACAGTTGCATCCAGCTGTTTATGCAGTGAACTGGGGAATTGATCCAGCTGTAAAAGACCTCAAATGGTTTTTTTGCAGAGATAATTTAGGATAAATTAGTTCATCAATCCAATCCATTCTGTGGCTACATAAACACTTGTGTCAGTGCTGAGCAAGGGCTCCTGGAGCAGAAAAAGCCTGGGGGATGAGGATGGGCTGGGGCACCTTACAGTTCAGTTGCTGCTGAAGGAATTGCAGCCTCAACGTCCAGGACTCACATTCAACTGTAGCGTACCTGGAACATATAATTAGCTCAGTGTGACTAAGGCCAGCTTTCATCATTCTACTGTATAGATACATCTTTGCGAGGAGCAGGTACATTAGATTTCTGTATTTACTGAAAGCTAAGACTTACCTTTTTCTCCCAAATGAGAAACTGGTAGCTGGAAATCTCACAAGCCCAAGAGGTACCTGCCTTTCTTACATTTATTTATGAACCATCTTGTGCCCTGATCTTGCCTCTGGATCTGCTAGCGTGGACTTCTGTGCCTGTCACTTAAATCAGCAGAACTTCACAGGGGCCCAAAGGGCCATGCCAGTAAATGAAGATGAGACAAGCTTTAAGCAAGAGAGAGTTAGAGAAGTAAAAATACTTCTATAGTTGGCTTCAGCATCTTTTTTTCCTTTCAACACTGAAAGATTTTTCAAATACTTAATTCTCTTTAGAATATTTTCTGCTGAAACTGAAGATGGTAATTTTAAAGTGCAGGTCTTTCTATTATATCCTCTGACAAAACAGCTGAATAGCCACTTTGACCACTGGACTTATTTTTCATAAAATCATAGAATGGTAAGATTTGGAAGGGACCTTAAAGATCATTGAGTTCCAAACCCCTGCCCTGGGCAGGAATACCTCCCACCAGACCAGACTGCTCCAAGCCCCATCCAGCCTGGCCTTGAATACTTCCAGGGCCAGGGCAACCACAGATTCTCTGGTCAACCTGGGCCAGGGTCTCACCACCCTCACAGCAATGAATTTCTTTATAATACCTAATCTAAATCTACCTTCTTTCAATTTAAAACCACTACCTCTCATCCTGTGGCTCCACTCTCTGACAAAGAGTCTTTTGAGCAGCAGTCTGGAAGGCTGCTCTAAGGTCTCCCTGAAGCCTTGTCTTCTCCAGACTGAACAGCCTCAGCTCTCTCAAACTGTCCTCATTGGAGGTGGGTTCCAGATCTGCCTGGCTCTGAGAAATCAGAAGGTTTGCTTTTGATTAGACAATATTTCTAAGGAAGAATACCAACATTAGAGTCATGAAGTTAATTCTGTGGCCTTGATGTAAACACTCATGATCTCCAGCATCAAACAACGCCAAGGGACTCCGCATAATGCCCCAGTGTGTGAGCAGCCTCTTGACCCACAAGGTTATTTTTGGAATAAACTTTAGGAACTCCCTTAATTTGTTCCATTCTAGTTTTGGAAGAAGCATAAACGCAGCCTTACAGGTTCATCTTCTGCTGAGAAATACCTAGTTTGCAATCTGCTCATCAGCATTCACATTGTCTATATTGCCTACCAATAGTTCAATTTCATTATGCTGTTTTTGAACAAAACCGAATACCAGCTTGCCACAGTAACATCTACTGTTAGCAGTAAGGGGACTTGGCTCAGCACTCCAGTGCCATCCCAATGCAGTATCAAAGCAATAGCTCTAGAAAGCTGAATTAGAGCTGGCATTTGAAGCAGAACACATTTCCCATTCTCTCTACATTATTCCTGCAAGTGATATCTTTCAGAGGCAGTACTCTCAGGAAGAAAAATTGTGTACTGCTCTTGTGTCTGGGTTATGTATTTGTAAAACTACTCAGGCAGCAAGAGGAGTTGAATATTTCAGTATCTGTCTAGTCCTACTCCATGGATACAGAAAAAGACACTGAATGAAAAGTGCTACATTTCTTTAATACATACTAGTGCAGATTTCCGAGATAATTTTCTAACAAGGAGAGAAAGTGCAGCAATTGTGTTTGAAAATAGTTGCACATCTGGTAACTGTGTATCTAAGCTCCTTGTCTGTCAACCCACATTTTCGCACTGCAGTTGTTCAAAGAATCAGGGCGAATGTCTTTGTTGAAAAACAATTTCCTTGCAGATAGGCAGATTGTAGCCTGAATAAATCAGCTAGAAGGACCCAGAAATATATGGCCATAAAATATGCACATTAATTGATATTTTCAATAACTCTCTCTGAAATTGCAGAGTAAGTTTTTCACACTAAGCGATGATAACAGTAAGTACATCACGTTATCTTCTGAAAGCTGAACCAAAAGAGCTAAGGGTAAAAAAGTTTTAACTTATTAGTAACAGTCAGCCATATAGGATCAGGAGATATGGCTTTTCTAATGCATTTTATATTAGATCCATATTTTATGGATGTAGAAGAAAAATTGCAGGAGGATTCAAGGTCCTCTCTGATGCTACAAAGCTCTGATGTGGAGCTTTGGAACTAACATTTATATACAGGATAATTATTAAAGGTAGAATTTCCTTCAGACACAATCAGTGTAGAGCTGTTTACAGTAGATATCTGCACATTTTTATCAAACAATTTCTCAGTGTACAGAGAAAAAATGTCTCACAGGGAGAGAATGTTATAAGTCTAGGAGATTATCATCTTATGACTAGATCTCAATACTGGTAGCACTTCTAATATATGCTGTAAAATACTGGCTGTTTTGCAGGCAACTAGAGGATGAGAGACTTGCTAACCGGAGTGTTTGGCGTTCACTAATCATGGAGCTCTTAAAATGGCTTTTTCCTGGCTGGGGAAATAATCTTGGAAGGACTGAGATTCTTCTGCCTTTTAGAGAGCTCTGCAGGCTCCAGAGACCAGCTCTGTGGCTGTACAACAGAGACTGGTGCATTTACTCTCCACAGCAGGTTGCAGTGCAGAAGTCCCCCAAGCTGACAGAGAAAATGTTTAAACTCCAGAGCTGCAAGAAGTATAAATGCATAGATGCTTGTGATTGCTCAGAGCTAATAAACCTTGCTAACAGGCAACCCTGCTATTTAGCTGGGATGTCGCACTGCACTGATCCTGCTGTGCTATGTTGGAAAATATGTATGTTCAGCACCCCAGTTCACTCTATAGACAGACATACCAGCTTACTCCGGGGTCTCTAATGCAGTACACTGCCAGGCTCTGAAGACTTGCTTGTATCTTGAATACTCTAAAGAAACATACAAGATGTGTTGAAATGATCACATAGGTCGTGTTCTGTGTAAAAATGTGATTAATCACCCGAGAAAAATAAGAGGCAAAGTTTCCACGAGAAATAATAACAAATGTGTTGTATGGTATTCACTCATTGAAGATGTTTGTCAGGCAGCTACTTACATGACTGACTGTGGTTACATAGATTCACTGTATAAAGTACATACTGTGATTATATACAGAATCAATTCTGTGTATAGTTCTTTGAATAGTTCCAAAAGGACAGAGCTCTACCATGTGCTTCAGCAAACAGGTGCAGAGGAGAGCAGTGGTGTTGTGCAGAAAATCACTGGTGATTCTCTGACTACTTTGCCCACTTAGAAGTGAAAATTCTTCTTCCACAGAATCACAGAATCACAAATCACAGAATCACCTAGTTTGGAAGGGGCCTCTAAAGATCATCTAGTCCAAGAAAAAAAAAACCAACAAAAAAAAAAAACAACAAAACCACCACACCCAACACACCACCCAACAATAATCCATATCCCTGAGCACCATGTCAACTTCCATCGTGAATACCTCCAGGGATGGTGCCTCAACCACCTCCCAGGACAGCCCATTCCAATACCTGACAACCCTTTCAGTAAAGAAATATTTTCTAACATCTAACCTGAACTTACCGTGGCACAACCTGAAGCCATTACCCCTTGTCCTATCAAATGTCCTTTGCATGTGAAACTTGCAGACAGTACATATGCAGGTATTGTTCAGGTCCAAAGGCACATTTTTATTTAAATAAATAAATAAATAGATAAAATAAAATATAAAAATTACCGTGAAGATCTCCATGTCTGGAAAAGATTGTTGCCCTTTAATAGAAGTAAACAATATAGAAAAAAATATTTAATATCTGCCATTCTGTTATATTTATTTTCTGCTCTATATAGACAGTCTCTATTCCAGATTTAGGAGGTGTTGCCCTTGTCCTATATGTTTGTGTCCTAAATGGACATGACAATGACACTGTGATGACTAACAGTCAGCATTTTACAGTCGTTAGTATAAGGAATATGTTATACAGCCATTTAAAGACTATGCTGACATATTATGAATTTTAGTATTACTATTATTATCACCATTATCATTATTGCTCCAAAGTTTGACAACTGAGCTACAATATATATCCTATATGATCTGTTTTCTGGTTGCTTAAAGGACCTTAACAAGGCCTTAAGTTAACTGGCCTGGGATGGTAGATTTTTATTTTTATTTGTTGAAAGGTCTGTGTTCACATCAAGCTTTCTCTTCTTTATACCTTCCTGTCTATCGTGGTTTGAGGTAAAGCAGAATCAATTTTCTGTTTTACAATTTTACTTTTTTAGCTGGACCTCTTCTAGGTAACTAAACTCTGAACACTATGTTGTTAACTTCAAACAACACATTGTTCAGAAATTGTTCATTCTCACGGTGATAAAACCTGATTATACCAAAGAATAGTATGCAGAGAGACCCTTGCTATACTTCTTGCTATAACGACCCAGGTCAGGTAATTTCATTAATTGCACCCGTTGGAGGGTCAGAAGTGGAAAAATGTGGAGGAGTCACACCTGTATGGAGGAATGGACAGAACAGGTGACCCAGGGTATTCCATCCCATCTGCATCATGCTCAGTATGAAAGCCGAGGGATCAAAGGGTCACCTCTCTTTCTTTGATGGCCAGAGTCCAAGGAGAACCTTGTCTGTCTGCCTTTGATTCCGATCCAAGCTTTCCTGACTCCAGATCTGAAATACAGATCCTGTCCATCACTGAGTCCAGTCTGGAAGTTTTCCCAATGCCTGCTGGCAACATGATCATCTCCCAGAGAGCTTGATGTATATACTGTATNATCTGTCATTCTGATTGGTCAAAACCATGACATTGTCTCTCCCCAATTCCTTTTATTCCATGAGAAAGTGTGGAAAAACAAGACACAAAGGGATTATTACTTTTTTTTTTTTTTTTTT
>VZRU01019028.1:449246-460118 GCA_013398155.1 Pedionomus torquatus | reverse complement strand
TAACTATCTGGTTTATATATATCCAGAAAACTACAAAACTGCCTTTACAGAAGTGAATTCCTCTCTTAGAATTTGACAGACCTGTGGAGTATTTTATTATCCAGCCACCTACCTTTTGCTTATGTTAAAACATTTTCAAAAATTTAGAACAGTGTGAAAAAAATAAATCTAGTGTTACCCGCTAAAAGCATAGACTGTTTTCTGAAAGAGTAAATGACATCTTGTTTGGCCTGAGGATGGTTGTTATGTCTATAAGTGCTCCTTCATTCTCCTTGCCCAGCACCTCAGGAACCTAAATTAAACAGGATAAGGAGAGAACATTATAGGTTTTATTCATTAATACATTATAGCATAGAAAGTGAATAAATATATAAATAAAAATTCAGGCATATCTCTTAAGAGAGACATCCTTAGAGTTCACTGAATCAAAGTGCTGATAACTCCATACTGAAATGTATAATTCAACTCTGTGGAATACATTTATATAGAAAAGATGTGGGTTTTATGTACATATAAATATACATATAGTCCCTCTGGGTATCTACACTTCATCTTTCTTTGAATTCACAAAAGCTCTCAGAGACACGAGACTGGACATAGAAGTTAAGATTCTGAGGAACTAGTTATAAGAACTAGAATCCAATAACTTACTACATATGAATAAAAGTCAAACAGCAAAATATTCCATCTTCCTTTCTGTTTGTGCCCTTTCTTCTTGTATTTGCGTTAGTGTTTAGGTCTCGCATGATTATTAGGTCTATTGATTGTAACTGGGTTGCAATGTTTGAAAACAGCTCCAAAAAATGATGTCAAATTTGCTATATTCATTTAGGCACTTTGTTAATGAAAAAAACTTCTTCCAAGCTACCCCATCCTTATAGTTACCTTATACTTAATTTAAAACTAATCTTATCTCCCAACAGATTTACATTGGAGTACCTCTATCAATTCAGCAGAATTAATCCTGTTCCGTGGTTGCCTATATATGTCATTAATATGACTTTCTATTCTTTATGACTTGAAAGGTTAAATGTCAATATTTCTGGGTTTGGCTTTTTTTTCCCAGCTTCAAAATTCTTCTTCCATGCCTTAGTTGTTAGGGAATTTACGAGAAACCATTATTTATCACAGTTACATAGAAGGGTTTGGGTTTTTTTTTTAATGGATGAATGTTTAGTATCTTAGGGAACAGAAAATACTTTTCAATGACACACTACAGTTTTCCTCCATTTCCAGAATCTTCACTGCTCATTTACACTACACGCCTGATAACTTTTTCAACTTACCTGAAGGGTACTTCTGTTGAGTAGAGGCACTCCAAGGCAAAATCAATCTTCCTAATGGCAGAGAGAATTGTGCCACCTCAGTTGGTACTACAGCTTATTTAGCATAAACATATGTGTTCCCATTAAGGGCCATCCACATTCAACTGAAATGAGTCACTTGTGTAAGAAGTTTTGTTTATAAATCTAAGACTAATTTCCCTAGTCTATTCTGTATGTGCCATGTGGCATAAAATTGTACAAATGTCAGTGTGCAGTCTCGTAATATATTTCTCTAAGAGCAAAATGTAAAGTCATTATGCACTATATTTCTCAGCAGAATTATAAGTAAATAGTACATGAAAAATAAAATCAGTTCTAGGTGAAGATGTTCACTACTTATCTCTCAGTTAAAAATGCAAATATTTCTTCAGTAACAACAACCCACTGACATGTTGGCTATATTAATATACAGTTAATACAGATTATATTAATTATGTACACAGATAATGACCTGTTGGTTAAAAGGCTCCATTCCCACTTGCTTTCATAGCTGACTATATGCTTCACATGCATATGACTGTACTGTGGCTGCCCTTGTCTGAAAGGAGAGTCTTTTCAGTCTTGCACAACACAGAGAGATGGAGTCAGCCAGGTTTTCAACTTTCTCGGAGGTGCCCTCTTTCAAGCTAGTCTCTTTCATCTGTAATAATCATACAGGGGAGTTTTGCATTTCAGAAGATGTTTAGTCTATATTTTGGCTGCCTTTTATGTGCTAAAACCTGTGGAAATTTCAGCCTTCCTGAACCTGCCTGAGACTCTTACGCTTTTCAGTGTTCACCCAGCTAACTTCTATGCCACTAACACTGGACAGCAGAGTTAAAAAGGGCAAGAGGAGAGCAATAAGTGGGTGAATATGGACATGCAAACCCAAACTCC
Source organism: Pedionomus torquatus (assembly GCA_013398155.1). Lineage (NCBI taxonomy): Eukaryota > Metazoa > Chordata > Aves > Charadriiformes > Pedionomidae > Pedionomus > Pedionomus torquatus. The sequence goes on along the minus strand of VZRU01019028.1, from coordinate 457,917 downwards.
CTGCATCTATTCCCCAGCAGGCCCTGCAATGGTGCTGGCATTAGTTCACTCCTGAATGGCTTCCCTGCAGCAGGAGTGCCCCGGTGTGACCTTCTGTGCTCCCCTCCCACGTCCCATAGAGATATCCTCAACTGCTTGATATCCTCAGCTGTGTCACTGGCACACAAATTATTGCAGAGTTTTGTTTTCCTGCTTTTCATCAAACCATTCTCTACCTGTATCTCTGGTGAGGGAGAGGGAGTCCCCTTTGCAGCTGTGGACTGCAGTATACTGTGTTTGATCAGCGTTGCCTGGTAAATTTGGATCTGTCACCCTTTGTGGTTACAATGCTCACGGACAATGTCAGACCACAGGATCCAGTGCACAAAAGTTAAACCACTGGGAAAGGGTTACAAATACTCTGGCCTCTGCTGTTGCTTTGTGTCATCTTCATTAGTGGGTCTGATGTGGGAGAGTTTTGGAGAGCAGAAACTCTTTTGACAGCAGGGGCCATGTAGAAAATCACAGAATCACAGAATTGTCATAGTTGGAAAGGATATCTGAGATCAGAGTCCAACCATACCCACACAAAAACCCACTACAATCTTGGCTACTAGAGCATGCCCTGAAGTGCCACATCAACATGTTTCTTAGATACTTACAGGGATGGTGACTCAACCACCTCCCTAGGCAGGCCGTTCCAGGCTTGGTGAGCTCTCCTGCCAGCTCCCTGAGCACTCCTGGGTGGATTCCATCTGGCCCCATAGATTTATGCAGAAATGGAAAAAATTGAAAGGTCTGGGGTACTGCTTGTGCTGGAGAGATTTTGATGACACTGGAAACTGACCTTCTTTGAAGACAGACCAGGGCCATGTACTCAAAGAAGCTGAAATGTGAAGATGAACACAGCCCAGGAGAACTCCTGCCAGTATCACTCCTGGGTATGAATGCACCCATGAATCCAATCAGGCTGCACAGGATGGCACAGCCGACCTGTCAGGAAGTTCAGATGGAGCAACTATGTCACTTTCATGACACTGCTAAGTAAGATTTAAGCTCTAGACTGACTACGCCTTCAAGAGAACTTGGCATCTACATACTGATAAAGGTACTATAAGAAAACAATGCAAGAGAAGCCAATGGAAATATCTACTGAGAAACTATTTCTGACACCTTCTGGCTAAATCTGATCATGTCTAACAGAAACAATAACACGCATATAAACCATCAGCAACTATAGTTTAAATTATTATAAGAGTTCACACTATTCCAATAATCCATAGAGAACTTTATATGGCAGAATTTGATATCAATTTTGATAAGGGAAATCTTTAAATAAAGACAGTACATACCAGAATAAAGCTGTTCATGCCAGCTCTCAGGCTTATAAAGTGTGTTTACATTAGGGTGCTCACATTAGGGTTGTGGTTTTGTGGTATACTTTATGATAGAAATTTTAATTACATGGACACATTGGGGTTTTTTTTCCAAAATAGGCTTGTATCACTGAATAAACTGCACCAGGCCTTTCCTACATGTGACTTGGGGTAATAAATTCAAGGCATGTATTTCCTACAGTTGCACAAAGAATACTATAAGGTCATATGATTAAAGACTACCATAAATCATTTGTTGAATAGGCAACTTTAATTATGACATTTCCTAACTTCCTAGTATTAAATTGAAAGTTCTTAATGTACTTATAAAGAAGCTTCTTCTGTGCACTTATTTCCTAGTTTAGCTTTCTTTTTGTTTGGTTTACTTTATTATGTAGTCAAAATGAATCTAGTCTGCCTAATTAGAATATATACAAGCCTATATCATCTTTAGAAATGGAGAATTTTCAGTTTAAATGGGCAATAATTAAGAGCAAATGGGACTGAGTACTTAAAATAGTGACAGCTCTATATTTTAAACTGTTGGGGTGCAGTTGTTTGGTTACAGAGAACAAGAAAAGAAAGCTGGAAAGACGTTGTTAAAGGCATACTTACTGAGAATTTTACTTTTATCTCAAAGATCAAAGAAACCCATGATCTTCAGCAAAAATTCACATTGAAAGTGATGAAATTATAATACACATCACAGATGATAAGCAACATAATTGTTTAGCAATTTGTGGGAAGGCAGAAAGCTTTTATAAGAGAGGAAATGAAGACCTAAAGTAGCCCAACCACTATGTTCATAGTCTGTCAGAAGCTATGTCTTTAAAAGCAGAAGAATGACGACCACTAGATATATTCTTCAACTGAAACCATATTAATATAAAAAATCAGGATGTGCCATTGCGTAATTGGCACAACTGGGGACATTTAATCTTACTAATGTCTCTATAATTGGTACAGACTATAAAAACAAAGGAATGAAGAATACAATTAGTGTAATGAGTTAGACTGTTCAACCCTGACTCTTGGCAAGAACTTACCCAAATATTTCCACTGTGTACTCTCTCAGAAATAATTAATGCAGAATGATATGCCTTCTTTCTTAACAAAATAGCTTGACCACTCTGTTTATTACACGAGTTAGTCAAGAATGTCCACACATAGAAGAAAGGGTCATGGTTTCTGCATTCGTTCACTTTTTGTCCTGCATGAAACTGGAATGAGAAAGTGCTGTACAAGGGCCAATATGCTTCTTTGCTGCACAGCATTGTAGCATTGATCGAGATAATAAAAGGACTTAAAACCATCCTAAAATGTACAGAGGTTTGAGGTAGGAAAACTTTCTAAAAGTAAGCCTTCTGTATCTGTGCTGAAAAAGGAGGTTTAAAGTAAATCCAGGGCTCTACATCAGCAAACATAAATGGTATACTTCTATTAACTCAAAGGATTTTTCCTACTTATGCCAAAAGTTAATTTGTCATCCAAGCACCACTGAAAGGTTTGATCACCCACTGTTGCTAGAAGAAATAGAGTTTAAGGATTAAATCAATTTTCCCTTTACATTGATTTGTGTGTAGTTCTGCAACTCTGGAAGATTTAGGGGTTGTTCATACCAGCATGAACTTTTCACATTACAGGACTTAATATTATATCCCTAAAAGTTCAGAGGCGAGTTGAATGACTGAATCTTAACAGTGGCTACTGTCCACACAGTAGGAATACACATATTATTCCTAAACTGCTCTCACCAGTTAATAACTTTGTTTGTGGTTTATTTTAAATGAGCTGTTTAGAATTCTGTAATTAGTTCGGTGTACATGGCAAAAATGACAGATGGTTATGATAAAGGAACTTAGTGCCTTGTGGAAGCAAGTCAAACCATAATCAGTAGCAGATGTTTTCTACAAAACCAGATTGTTTGGGTGTGTATGTACATACTCCACACACACACATATATATAGTCAGAATATGGCTTTATATGTGTGTGTTTATGTGTACATCTATCCATATCCATAAATTTTACTTGAACAGTTCCACCACATGTGGCAATAGTTACCATGTTTCTTAGTGCAGTAATGACCACATTTATTCCCATGGTTATACAAAAGAATTATATCAAAGCCAAATCCTTCAATTCTCCTTATATTTCCAAAAACATTTATACAGGTATCACTTTTGGTGACTTCCTTATAAGGTAGAAATATAGGGTTCTAGTTGTCAAGACAGGAAAATAAAGGAAAGGTTTTCAAAACTTTTAGAGTTGCAGTAGTATTATATATAATGTTGATTGTATCGTTTATTAGAGATTTCAGAAAGGCAGTTACCGGAAGGCAGCAGTGAAACCAAGCTGGTGATTAACAGAAGGCAGAATAGGTCTTAGCTTATGACTGGATGTAGAGTCAGTGAGGCTACTGCAGTGAGGATCACTGGCAGTCATTGTTTTTCCACAATATCAAGTGTTGATCAAGACTCATACTTCAGAGCATAAATAAATATACATTTTTAACTCTAATCATCACAATCTCACAGATCAAACTTGACAGGTAAAACACAGCTAAGGAAGGCTTGGACATTTCATGACATTTTTTTCTATATCAGGCTGCAATTTCCAGTTTTAGTAATCTCTCATTAACTCTTGCATTCTGACAAACTCCTTCCATTTCAGGGAGATACCATGACTGACGCAGTCATTGGTAAATGCTTAGGACCATCTAAGGGTGTCATGAAAGAGCAACACAAGTATTCAGGGACTGGCGATTTCAGCTCTAGGATTTGGCTGGCTCTGAAACGCTGAGAACCTGAACTAGATATATGTCCTGGACAAGACCCAGTTTTATATCCATTTAATACCAGCATGCATGCCAGTCTTTCTGTTCACAGAAAGGCTTTTCTTAGCAGAAAAGAGTTGGACCAAAGTCAAAGTGTACTCTGAGAAGGTTCCTCGCTTGGAAGATCAGAAATCAGGACTCCAGAGGTATGTAGAGCCTGGCTGTACTTTGCAAACCCTAGGTGTTCTGAACTGATGTAATTTCTTCTGCAACTCCAGGCTCTTTGAGCTCAGTCAGGGTTCACTACTGCCTACAAAGATCTTTTCATCCACATACGTTGATACTGAATACCTATTTCGTGTTGGTGGAAAGAAGAAAACAGAAATGAACAATTTAAATTCTGACACTTCTAAATCTGAAGAGCTCACCCGAGCTACAGGTAGAAAGCAACCTGCTAGTTACAAAAAAAAAAAAAAAAAAAAAAGGTAACAAAAATCAGGTGGGAAGTACTTAATCAAAAATTCTTTTGAGGTTCACAATACTATATTTAAGTAAAGAACTATTTAAAAGTAATTCAAATATGTGTTTAAAAAAATATAGGTCTGAGGAAGGCTCTTCAGTTATGTTGGATTACAGACATTTATTTATTTGTTACAGGAAAAAACCTTAGCTCTTACTTCAGACAATAAGAATTTTTAATTTTTTTATTTTTTTTTGTATATTAATATTGATACAATGCTATATTTGTATTGTCTCCTTGCTTTTACATTTTCTTGTCTTTGACTTAATCATTCCTAGGATACTCTAAGTAATCAAACCCTTAAGGGACTGAGGAGGGTTAAGCATTTCTCAAGTTATTTAGTGTCCTAAAATAAGAAGCTCACTTTTATAAAGATACAGTGTTTAAAAAAACAGTGCTCTTATGAAACAAACACTTTATTCAGAATCTAGGACATGTAGAAGTAAGGTTGCACATACAATAACCCCATCTGCAGTAAAAGAACAGGAATTGTTGTCCGACTTTAAAGAGAAATTTAATGGCAGTACTCTAAATCAAAGGTTGCAAAATCACAGAATTATTGCTATAAATCAGTAGCGGAATTGGGATGCTGAATAGTGAGAACTCATTGTCTCTGAGCCTACATAACCAGCTCCTTCTGGCTCTTAAGCTAATCGTTAGACCAAACATTATGCTATTTCACAATGTGGATCCTATCTGGATTTCTAGCTTAGTTTTTGTCATGCAAAAGATGCTGCAAGGCTTGAAGCAATCTCACTGAAATGAATAGCTCATTTGAAAGTGAATGGAATAGAGACCTGTCTTGGAAATGTTTAAAGATTTCAGAAGACTACATTAAAGTATCTGCACAAAGGGTCCTCCCAATTGTAGTAGTGCTTTTACAAGCACGTAGTCCCTCCAGATAGAATCTATTAGAGACAAGGAGATTTGAATCAGAGATATAATCATTCTTCTAGAGACCTTCTGCTGTAAACAGACGATACCGACAAAAGTAATAGTAACCCAGATGTGTGAATACCCATGAGTAAATCTCACAGGCATTCAGTGATGAGACTGGATTAGAACTCCAGTCCTGCCTCCAAAACTGTTTATAAATGCCCAGTTTTATAGGTTGACATCATTGTAAAAACACACATTCTGATTCTGTACTGTACTTCTTACAGGCTGAAGCTCAATATAAAAAGCAAAAGAAAAAAAAAAAACCCACACTGTAACATTATATTGGAAAAAGTGGGACTAACACCAAAAAATAAAAAGCATCATCAATTGAAAAAGATCATAATTTAAAGTCTTTAAACTTGTAATCTGCAAGTTGCTTTATGGTATTATTTAAACTCGCTGCTTCCAAAGTTACAGAAATATGTGGTTCTACCTCAGTACTTTTCAGAGAAATTACCTGCAGCACACACTTTCAAGGAATCCTACTTTCTCTTCCTTCAACTTTTGAGTCCCCAACACTGGGGCACACAATGAGAGGTGAAACTCAGTAGACCACACAGTGGGTATGGCATACAGCATTTAAGTAGTGTGAGATGGGAACAGGTGTACTGGTACTCGCCATCAGTGGTTAAGAGTTGACAGACAGCTGTTTGCCCAATGGCCCTCCTTGAGTCTGCAAGAAGAAAAGAGAAGAGCCTCTAGAGAAGTGTGCTGACTCAAGTCCTCTGCAGCTGAGACTTGGCTTTTGCCATTGCTATACACTGCTTAGAAATCTTAGAGGCAGTTCCAAAAAGAAATCATCCGGTGCTTCACTTGCATAACTCAGTGCAAATCTACTCATTACTTTGTCACTGTTTTCTTTGTTTCTTTTTAAGGTGTAGCTGTCAGCTAATCAAATTATCATTTAAAATCATTACTGCTACTAGTACTATTACTGCTTCTGCTATTGTTTAACTGGATTTTCTGATCAGAAAATACTGTAGACAGTATTTTTTGTTATCAGGATAATTATTGTGTTCTGAAACAGTATCCTACATTGAGACAATGGATTTTTTATTTGATTAATATGGGTTTCTCTTTGTTTAAAAAATGTACAAACTATTTCATATTATTATTAATATGTTAATTTCAGATGGTGTCAATCTTCTACCATAAGTATGACATTCTGATATATAAACAGAATGATATAGAATAGCTTCTAGAATATATTAGAATATAGAGAAAGTGAATGAAATTTGAAGGCAAAATATTCTTGGGAATATTTATGCTTCTATCTGTGGATTTTAGTTATTATCAACTTCAGAATCTTTTCATTCTTCACAAATATTAAGTTGAAGATTGCAACAAAGTTTCAAAAATAACAATCAGAGCATATAAAATTGAAATACAAAAATTAGAAGGCAAGAAATTTTTTCTTCAGAGGATTAGAAACCTCTTACCAAGATTTTCTTCCTTTCTCATTGTATACATTTTCTAAGAGTACTAAAAGAAGTAATGCATCAGTACCAGAATGCTTTTTTTTTTTTTTTTTTTTTTTTTTAACAGGTTTTCAGAGGGTCTTCTAGAATTTACCCTCTAGGACAGAAAATCGTCTCTTGAATAAAAAGAATTTTAGCACTCCCAGATGGCAGTTTCTCCTTTCCTTTGAATTGTTATTATCTAAATTTTAAATAAGCCTCTAAATGATAAAGCTCACATTCTAGATTTTTACTTAAATGACTTTTAATAAAATTACTTCAGCTAATGCATAATCACTTAAGTCTGAAAATACCTTCTGTCCCAAGACTTTTCATGTCAAGATGGAATCATTATCAATATAGCCCAGAAGGCTTGAATTCATTTTGCATTATCAATTGAGCAAATAGATGAGAGTTCATACTAGAAAATCTACATATTATATAAGCATATACATATACAAATCCTCATATATAATGTGTATGGATGTATATCTATATGTATACCTATGTAACCGAGGTTTCTTCATATTTTTCTGCTTTTTAAAATCTAATGACCAGACAGGTGGGATGTCCTTGAAAATTAGTTACTCAGAAGAAGAAGTCCATGAAAAGAAACCATAAGCTCAGGCACTAGTAGAAGCATACTAGGGATTAATTTGAATTTTAAATTTTAAAAATGAATGCAGTGAGCTTTGCTTGACAGAAGTTTCCACTTCTAGCAAAAGCCCTTTAAGTTGGGCAGAAAGAAGAGGACGATATCATAAACCCACATACAGTCACTATAGATATTATACAAGCCAGAGGGAAAAATGAAGTTCATTATGGTTATGACTTGTAGTCCAGTGGCCCTTAATTCCTGCCAGTGCTAAAAGGCAATAGCACATCACAGTGCCATAGGTGGATCAAAGTTTGGAATCCTCAAATCAACTATATCATGTACAAAATGCTATTACAGAGGCTCTCTCTGAGAGACCAAGAGAACACAAAAAAGCTCTATGATATGCAAATACAGTATTGCCAACCTGGAAAATAGAGACAACGTTATTCTCACTATTGGAATGTCCTTTATACTACATGAGAGTTTTCACATTTGGTTCTTAGGCTTTTTCACAGTTTGACATTTCTTACAGTACATAATCCTTGCAACAAGCTTCAGTGCTTACAGTACAATAACAAGCAGCAGCAAGGCTTTTTTACATATTCCTCCAAGTTATTCTCCTTAGCATGTGATCAGGCTTTGAAAAATATGTTGGTTTGTAGCTGGGTTTGTCACGTAAGCTTCTGCATTTAGAAATAGCTGTGTGAGCAGCAGGAGAATTTGTTTTCTGGCTTGGTCTCTGATTAGATTCAACTCTCGAGGCAGAGTTTCTCTCTGGATGTTACTGCATGGGCTGAGATTTCTGAAAGAAGAGATTACCAGTTGTGATGGTCTGTTCCACATCTGGGATATGTGTTGACAAAACAAATGACACTGGATGCTTATTTGAGCTTCCTGCCACTGAAACCACTATAGCTGGCAAACTGGAGTAAGAATACTATACTGGTATGAGAAAAAAGAAGCAGTAGTTGAATTTCTTTAGAAATGCTTTTATACTGCAATCAAGAGAAACTATTCAACATCATATA
>VZRU01019028.1:433452-446092 GCA_013398155.1 Pedionomus torquatus | reverse complement strand
GTGACAGAGTGACTGTCTTCCTGCTTCAGTGACACTGTCTTCCTGCTTCAGCTGTTAAATCTCTGTTTGATGTTAGATAACTTCTACACAACCAGTTCAGGTTCTCTGGGCAAGAAGGTTCACCTCTAGTCAGGGAAAAAAAGTACTGACTATGCCAAGCACGCTGATACTGTTAGAACAGGAGAAAAATCATGTCTGAAAGACAGTTCAAGAATCTGTTGTTATGCATGTTTGCATTATTAATTGTGAAAGAGAATAAGGGGTATTTGTAATGATGACCTCTGGATTCAGATAGAAAGTATCTTCTATAAGGTCTCAGGCTGAAATAAGCTGTTATTTTTCTGTTCTATTTTTGAGAAGCCAGTTAAGCAGTATTGCTGGCTTGAGTCCACCTAGTTGCTCATCTAGAACTTCCTAAATCATAGAACAATTAGAGTTAGAGGGACCTTATAGATCACTGAGTTCCAACCCCCACTGCCATAAGCAGGGACATATCCCACTAGAGCAGGTTGCTCAAAGTCCCATCTATCCTGGACTTGAACACCTCCAGGGAACACCTCCACAACCTGTTCCAGTTGTGTGCCTCACCACCCTCACATTAAAGAATTTTTTCCCAATATCTAATCTAAATCTGCCCTCTTCCAGTTTAAAATGGTTACCCTTTGTCCTGTTGCTATACTTCCTGACAAATTGTCCCTCTCCAGAGCTCCTGTAGGCTCCCTTCAGATACTGGAAGGCTGCTAGAAGGTCTCCCTGGTGACTTCTCCAGGCTGAACAACCCCAACTCTCTCGGCCTGTCTTCATAGGAGATGTACTCTAGCCCTCTAATCGTCTTTGTGGCCACATAATGGACTTGCTCCAGCAGGTCCACATCCTTCTTATGTTGAGGGCCCCAGAGCTGGACCCAGTACTCCAGGTGGGGTTTCACAAGAGGGGAGCAGAGGAACAGAAAACCCCCTTCACCCTGCTGGCCACACTTCTTTTGATGCAGCCAAGGATGCAATTGCCTTTCTGGGCTATGAGTGTACATTACCAGCACATGTTGAGCTTCACATCAACCAAGTCCTTCTCAAGGCTGCTCTTAACCTGTTCTCTGCCCTGCCTGTATTTGTGCTTGGGATTGCATCAACCCACAATGCAGGAGCTTGCACTTGGCCTTGTTGAACTATATGAGATTTGCATGGGGAAAGTGCAGAAGTAGTAGTTATCTGAACAACAAAGTTTAACTCCAATATACAACACATAGTGTATATACATAAATGCTTTGCAAAGAATTAAAATATAAAGCACAGTTTTTCTACCCCAAAGCTTATCCTCAAATAAAGTGTCTTCACATTAGACATTAGAGCTTCACATTAAAAGTAGGTCTGGCCCTTTGTTTCTGTTTTAATTAGAAGACAAATGATGGTTCAAGCTCAAAGCCTGTATGTCCTAGCCGAGTAATGAAAGTCTAGAATTTAAACAATAAAGAATAAACTCCATCTTATTAATGGAGTCCCTTGATGGGTATTTCTATAATCTTGGGGTTGGTTTTTTTGCCTGAATAGGTATCAGTTAAGTGACTGGCTGGTCAACTAATCGAACGCCAGATGAGTTCTTTCCTTTGTGAAGTAATATTTTATATAAATAGTAGATTGATAAGACAGTAAAAAAAAATTATTACCATCATGCTAGCAATTCAGTAGTATGCTCATTTCCACTGTGTGTTTTGGGAGCAGCTGTTAGAAGAAATGGTACAGAACTGAAGTTCAGAATAAGATTCTTACAGCTACAGCTGTATTCCAGGACAATCATGAAGTGAACTGTTGAAAAACAGTTAGCAGAATACAGGCAATATGCTTGTTAGAAAAGCTTGTTTAAAGGATATTAATTTTTATTAAGATCTATTTCTTCTAAAAGGTTATTTTTAGTCAATCTTTAAGCTTTACAATTTCCAAAACAAAACCCACAAAATATCTATTTGAATGTAGATCAACTTTTTTTTTTCCTCTTCCCCTCCCCCCAAATTCAGATAAAACGTATGAAAGTGGGACTTCTATTACACATTCAGTGATAGAGGAATAATTTTTTATCAGTTTCTAACTTCTGGTTGATCCATGTGCTTCTTTTAGAAAGCTATACAGCTCTCATTAAAGACAACTGTTGAAAAAGAATGCAGGAAATTAATCCATAATTTTTTAGATTATTTACTTTAAAATGTTAGTTCTATGTGTCATTTGAACCTCACTATATGGGTTATATTCTTGGATTTGAAAACATATAAATCTTTTTCTGCTATCGCTCTCGAACATTTTCATTTCATGTGCTCCTTGTTAGACCAGACACATGTTTTTATCAGGTGGTACACTTGCTTTTAACAAAGCACTCTTCTAATTTTGGTGACTGATAGCTCACAGATGTATAACAATGTTAAATGCAATACCATGTTCCCTGTGTATGCAAGATTCTGCTAGATAAACTAAGTAGCTTGCCTGACTGTACTAAAAATAAATGGCGTGCTGCAGAGTATATGGTTTGCTGCTCCTTTCTTGCATCTGTCGATCAGACATACCACAAAAGTCATGACATACCAAAGCCTTCTAACTGCAATTTACTATGAGTCACCATTAGCAGTTGTCTTGGGCAAAATGGCACTGACTTGTGTCATCAAAAATGTACCATGGTATATTATGTACTAATTCAGATGCAATAATTAGCTCGCATTAATGCAGTGTGCATTTTGGATTTTGTAGCAAAGGTCATTCAAGGCAGCAAATCTGAAAGGGATGTTTCTCTTTTTTAGTGCTTCTGGCATGTTGTATTTTATTAAATTAGCTCAATAAAACTAATACCATCATAAAACTCTTACATACTGTATCACATGACCATAATTTAAAGAACCAGCAGCAGATGCAACGCTTTGAAAGGAGGCCTATGGTATAACCTCTGGAGAATTGTAGTCAGATATCAATGACAGACCAATAGTTATTACTTTAGGATAAAAGAGCTTTGATGATTTCCCTAGATGCTGCTTACAGTATGTAAATGTGCTGTGCATCTGCCAGGAAAGCTACTCTCTGCTACCCCAAATTTCCCTGCCAATAAGAATGAAAATTTTGACCATCAGCACTGAGCAGGACAGACCACTTTCAATATCCATCAGAGACAGTATAACAGACCTCTAGAGGCACTAAATATCCACTGAATTATCCTTTGAGAATACTCATACTCTCTGAATATTGTTTATTTCAGCACCTACTTTTATGTATCCTGAATAACTGCCTATCACTTCTGGGAGTAGTCCCAAGACTACAGTCATCCCATGCTCTTTCCCTTCTACTGCCACTCAGTCACTGAGTAAATTACATTACAGTGTGAACTTTTCTTCTTATAGCTGCGTTCATTTATTTGATAAGTCTTGGCACAATAATCATCTTCAAAATCAAAAACATGGAATATGTTATTGCATGATTCATTAGCTAACAGATGCACTATCCACACCTACGTTATACAAGGTACTTCTCTGAATATGTCAAATAATGCTAAATTCTCTGGCTTTCTTCCTATTTCAAAGACAAGACATAGTTGAGACTCTTAATTCTTCTTAAAAATAAAACATAAAGTTCTTAAGAATTAAAATATAGGCCTTTGTCATGAGCATTAGCAATGGTATTGAATCACCATTAATATAAGAAATACAATCTCAATACAAGGAGCTGGCTGAACAAAACCTGACATTTTAACATTCTGATTTCCTTCTTCAGTGTTCACCTTTGTGAGATTCATTTTCTCAATCGGAGCACAAATCTTTAACTTCCCAAGATATTTTTTTAATAGCGTACTCTTACATTGTGTTATCTAAAAATGCACTCATATTTTCAGTTACTTTGGAGATCTAGACCTCTTCTTTCTACAAAACCACTTTGTAATATACAGAAAATTGAATTTGTGCACACAACTACTGTTCTAGAGTACCACCCTGACCTTACCTGAGTAACTAGAAGCATGAGACATCCCTGAAAAGACATTGTTGACATAATTAGCCTTTTCTTATCTATAGGCAGTTACAGCTTAGGAAAGACAATTTGGAGTCCTCATTGACAGTTCTCTAAAACTGCAATCTCAATTGCCAAGAAGGCTTTTAACAGAGTTAGTGAATGCACAGAGAAAACTAGATTTAAAAAGCCAAAGAATGGAGTGCACACTCATGAACAAGAGGTAAAACGTTGAAAATCATCAGTTTGGAGGGCGAGGATGTGCTCAAGGTGTACAAAATCATGGAGGCAATGTACGAAAAGAATGCAGAATTACTGTTTGCAGAATCCAGCTATAAACTAGTAGGAGTTTGTCTTGAGTAATAACTGTCTTAGTATCCTACATTTTCTAAAGATTTTTTTTTTTCTGCATTCTTTTATCTTTGAAAGGTGTCATCTGGGGAGAAAAAGTACCAAAATATCTGAAGACAAAATAAGATGTTATTAGAAGTCATTTAAATGAAAAGAAATAATTCTCTGAATACTTTAGTGATAGGGAAGAGTGTGAAAACTACAGAGCTTTAAGAACATCTAAGACTCAGAGGTAATTGAAGACAGAAATGGTATACACATAGCTAATTCTACCTCAGGACAAAAGAAGAAGCTGCATGACCTCCTGAGGTTTTACGCAGACCTATTATTCTGTGATTCCCTAGATAATTACTTGATCTAATTCTGGCCTCATGTGTATCTCATTCAGATTCTTTCATTGCAATTGCACACACAAAAACAATTTAGTAAAGATTTGCCATCAACAAAGAAAATAAAACTTTGACAGACTTACATGGTTTCAAAGTAAAAGTATATAATGGATTAGTATATGAAAATTAACTGTAGCCTAAGTCTATTTAACTCATCAAGGTTTTATTATTAATTTTCAATAATAAGAAGGATCTTACTGTGGCTAGTTTAATATTTAGCCAAATCTGAACATTCAGCTAAAGTAACCAGACAGCTCTTTTGTGCTGGTCCAGCAGAGGGAGGTTTGGATTCCTTCTTTTTACTCTTCAAAAAGCTAGTGAAACTGCCAAGCCATAAGGTGTATAGTCTGACATTTAAATGTCAGAACATATCCAGTTGTTGCTATAAATGTGAGAAAATTTCAGATATTGTATTTTCTACAATCAGTTAAAGAAAGAAAAACTGCATTTACACAAAACAATTTTTTGATGTTCTTGAATTCTATATGCATGTGAATAAAAACTAATAGCTTTTTTTTTTTAAGCAATCTTTTTTCTGCATGAGAAAATGCATCCTGCACATTTGGTAGACAAACCTCAAGTTGCCTTAAGAAAGTTGAAATCCTTTGTTGAATATATTTGACTCTTAACATCTTTAGCAGTATATTTCATGGATTCTTTTAAAATATTTCAGCAATGCGTGTCTTGTTTGAATTACGTGTGGAATAGCAGTGCCTGTTTTATCTTCTGTTCAAAAATCCATCTGATTGCTGGCAGATTCCGGAATGCGCAGAGGCCATTATTCCATGGAATGGCAATGCATTCACTACAAATTGCCTTCTTGTTGTAAGCATATGACAACATGAAAAAATAGGAGTTTTCTTTATATGATAAATTCTATTAAATTGCATATTTGAATATTGGTTTACTGCTGACATTTGTAATAATAGGTAATCAGATACACAACAGAAAAAATATAAAACCAGGTTTTCAAAACCAAGCACACTGAATCCATACTTCCTAAGTGGCTTTAATGCCTATAAATATGTACCTATATGTCTACATTTGATAATTTCAGGGCTTTCTCAGATGCTAGAGTTCACAGAAAGAGTTTTAACAAATTGAGAAACAGGTAGAAAAGGTACAGATTTTTTGTAGCCTAAAAAAATTTGCTCTATTTTTGTAAGCATGTCAATAGCCCTACTGAAATCACACACGAGACTACTCACACATGTAAAGCTACTTGTAAATGTAAATATTTGTTCAAAGAGACAGGGAATAGCTCTAGGTAAGTATTCTCCATGCAAACAAGCATGATAAGAATTGCCTGTCTTAGGAATCTTCTGTAAATAGTGAAGAGACTTAGAATGCCTCCGTTGCCAATACCAGTAAACCCCCTTTAGCCTTTTCCGTGCTGAAGGATCTATGTAAAGACAATATTGTAATTGCTTTTTTAACATTATAGAGGCTGTTGCTCATTTCAACAAATCAGAACTTTGACACTGCTTTTTTTCTTTTCAATTTTTTAGTCCAGACAAGCTCAACTTTGGAGCTATGGGAGGGAAGATGTTTGGACTTTGCTGTTAGTAGACTAATCAAGCTAAGTTCTAGTTGACAGTAAAATGTTGATGTTTCCAGAAATTAATTTTTAATGCCAAAATATATTGCAGTGGAATAGTAATCTAACCCTGTCTCTTAGCCTTTTCTTGGTTTTTAGGCTTTCTGACACATGTAGCTGCATGCACAAGTTCATAAATGATTTCCTCTATGTCAACCTTAAACTTCGCAAATTCAGTCAAGAATCACACTGTAGGGGAAATTTTGTGCTGTTTTTCTGGACACTGAGAAAAAACGAATATACATCTGTCTAGGTTATTCTGCGTTATTTTTACCAGCACATATTAAAAAGCTGTTATCAAACCTGAATATCTTTTCTTCACCATCATTCATATCAAGAGGGAGAAAACATATGGGTTTTGAAACTGTCAGATCTCATAAACTAGTTTTCTCTCTGGAGAGCAACGTGGAATAATTCCAAGACTCAATATGCCTCTTTTTAATTAGGTTATTCCGCAGATATTATATTTCTATCATATTCTGTTAGAATGCTGGCTTCTGTGCCTTGAGTTCTTTGTCACAAAAAAAACCCCACCTTTGTGGAGCCAGAATTGTCAGGAATGGGGTGGGAGGGGGTGGGGGGTAGGTCGCTGCTTTATCTGTGAGGTAGGAGATGGCCTTACCTAGGCTGCTGGAGAATGAATAGTGTACTCTCCAAGAAGCCATTTGCTCTTCCAAGAAACCTGCCTAGTTTGGATGAGATGCTTTTGTCTCTAAGAATCTCTGGATAGAGAATCAGGAAGAAGAAAGGGTGATTCTGAGAAGAGGGAGATGTGTCTTCCTTTCACATATTTCAAAGAGAGGTATGACAAGAAAACATTACGACTCAATACATTTTTCAGTGACTTACTGTAGTTATACAGCTCATCAAAAGAAAGAAACGGGCCTTAATGATCCTTCAGAGCCTTGCTAAATTTTTTTGAAAGATGGTCATGCTACCGTAAATAAGAACGTGAGGAAGGTCCAGGTGGGTCCTGTCACTCTGGCCCATGATCCTGTTTCTGAGAAGAAATACCTAAATCAGAGGAAAGGTGGGCTAAGCCTACATGATAGTTTTGTCTTATGTTCTCCCAGCCTCTAAAAATTTCAGTTTAGTGTCTTCCTGTGTCACCTATGAAATTATTTGGTAATTCTCAATAGATTCTCTGGCATGAAGTTGTCCAGTTTCCCTTGAAGCCATACAAATTTTTAGCTACCATAGCATCATTTGGTGTGGAATTCCACATGATCTATTATCTGTTCAGCATTCATAATGCAATACACAGATGTAGTATTAAATACATTTCAGAATGTCTAATAAAGGGAAATAAAAGAGGGTTTTTAACACCTTTACAAATCTCTAAACTAATAACAGATTAGTAGCGGAGGTAGCATTCAGTTTAAGGATTTTTATTTTGCCTGTCTTGTATATCAAGAAATTTGGTATATGTGTCTGCAGGTTCAGAGCTGAACTTATCATTTTTAGCAAAAAAGTAGTACCTTCTTCACTAATACTACACTGGTACCAGATTACTCCCTTGGAAAGCCTTAAAGCGTCCAGATTAAGCAGCATGTATGGAAAGTTTTACTTGAGTCAAATCCCTTACTTTGTATTAGTTATTTGTATTAAAATACACAGTCATTGCAGAAACTTCTGTGTTATTAAAAGAAACCAGTTGGGCACAGAGAAATTGATTGAAGACTCAAGCTTCAGAGCAAAACTGGACTAATTCACCTAAGCACAGAAAGTTAGAAATCATATGCAAAGCTGATACTGAAGGAACCTCACAAATACATACTGTAGAACGTGTGGTTTATCAATGTGCTATGTAGATTTTTATTTTTTTTAATGTGTGTATGTATGTGTTTAAGTGGCATCTGGCAGTAAAAGTTTGGCAGGAACAGGCGAATTATTGTGAAGTAATGACTCACAGATAAAAACTAGCTGCCCTTGGATGTCTTCTGATTATATTTATAGGTTTGTAAGAACCGAAGACACCATAAGGGCCTCTTGAACAATAGAGGTCACAGCACCACTCCAAGTAATTCTCACACAAAAGAAAGTATATAACATCTGAAAGGAAATAGTGTTTTTCAGAAAATATTATGCCTTCAGTTTAAAACATCACATTACAGAGAATCCACACAGATTTTTGTAAAATAGTGCAAGCATTACTGTGCTTCCAATCAAACCAACACTTTTTTCCAATCTTAAATTTCCTCAGCATCTACTTTGAATTTCTATCTTGTTATTACCTTGTCTGATAAATGACAGAACCTTTCACACTCAAATATTGTCTTGACTTAAGACTAGAAGTTAAGAAAAATAAATACTCCTTTGGTTTAAAAGTCAAGAGATTTTTCTAAACAAATACCCACCATTAGTTATTATGTAGAAGGGTATTAGAAACTGTAAACACAACACATTTATGACTGTGATTATGATTATAATTATAATGCATAGAAGTAAGTAGGAGAACTGTTGATTTATTATCTTCCTAAGTACCTGGTTTATGTACCTTATCACATGGTGAAATATAATGCAGCCTACCTCACCATGGTACGTTTCCTGGCACTCATTCTACTCTATGGTAGGGGAAGCTTCTCTGGGACCAGGAAATTCCTGTCTGAACCACAAGGTGATGGGCTGTAATCAAACTCAGCTTAAAAAATCGTCTACCCAGAGCAGACAGGGATAAGGCTTGCTCATCTACATTATCCATGCATTGAAGATTTCAGACAAGAGCATTAAAATTGGCTGTATAGGTAAAAATCTTGATCACTCTTGAAGAAAGGTTAAGATATAAAACTTTCATTAAGATTGATTTTGGACTTTGCTGCTCTTTGAGTTAATTAATTAAAAGCAGAAACAGATGAAAGATACTTATTAATATTAATACCCTATCAGAAAGAACTTCCTTCGGTCAACAGAAGAGGATGAACCAGGGAGACCTTTCCTAAAATGTATGACTTACCCTTCAGGCCCTTTCTCAGCACTTCTTTTAACACTGCTAGCTGAGAAAAGAAGTGCCTTTCAGGTTCTCCTGTTAGAGGATCAGCATTCTTCATATACTATTACTTCATACCCTGTTTTTGCAATGATCCTCTTATTCATTAGGAATGCTCTGCAGTACTGAACCTGGACCGGCTACATAGTGATAATAGCTTCAGTTTTGAGTGGCATGAAAATACATGACCTCTGGTATCAGTGCATCATAATGAATACATGCATGTTCTGAAATTGCTCCCATCATATTTCACATCTGATTATATACATTGAAATTGAAACAGGCTCAGGACAACAATGTTTATGTAATCAAACTCAGTGAATAGGCATATAATGCAGAATTGAATGCAGGAAATGTTGGAAAGCATCCTCAAGCCTCACCCATCTTTCTGCATTCTTAGTCTTCAGGGAAATAAAAGATTGGATGGCTTTCATTCACTGCTGAGTATTTCTTTCCACAGCTGATGAAAAACTGTGATTTTTATGGCTAAGACAATTTGAATTACAACATCCTTTTGCTTATCAATATCAAAAACTACAAAACACTTTGCTTCGTAATAATTTCCCTAGTTTCAATAGTACCAAGGACTGTGTATATCTGGACAGAAAATATAGGGAAATTAAATCCAAAATTACTTTTCCAGTAAGTTACTTAATTCATAATTTAGGATACATTAAATGTGATTTGACTGTAACTGTAATTTCAAATCTACTTATAGTTATGCCATACTTGTAGCTCTTTAGGTTCACAGTAGGAGACCTACATTAAATCAGAGAAAAAGAGACACAGTTGTTTTATGGATTTATATTGCTTTCCTTCTGCTAAAACTTTTTTTTTCTATCAGTAATAAAAATTATATACTTTAAGTAAGGAAAACATATCCAAGGAAGATTGACAGGTTCAGCTTGAGGCATTCTCAAAGCATGCTTCCTTCATGAGAGATTTAAAGGAACAAGAAGGGGATAAACAAAGCATCATGAGAACCTGCAGAACACATAGACCTGTGGGAAAATTAGCTTAACTTGCAGCATACTGTCTGAAATCCTCATCCATGGTATCTCTTGTAATATCACAACGTCTTCTGCCCAAAGAAGCTCAGGGATGGCCTATGTATCCTCCTGACGCTCCCTTATAAGAGACAGGGGAACATACATGAATGTCATTGCAACTAAAGAGGATAATTATCCTATGGCATAGGATAATTATCTATGAATGTCTAACCAGTGTGTAAATCATTTAGAGAAATGGGCACTTGCTACACAGAGGTGGAGGATGCCACAGAGGGGACCATAGCACCAAGCGGAACAGAGCCTTCTGTGTACCTCCTGCCACTCTGCTTTGCTCAAAAGTCTTCAACCCTTGTTCATCTGCTCTTTGCTGCTTTCTCTGTCTCACTGCTCAGTGAAGAACAAAGATGTAGATTATTAGCATGTATTAGCCTCAGTCTGGTTTTTTATGCCATCTTAAAATATGATTTTGTGTGACGAATGCTGTGTATTTCATCTAAAGAACATGATTTTAAACTTCTGGCATATACAAGTATTTGAATTAATCCTTTCTCAGCTGGATGATGAAATGCTGTTTGATGTTTCATAAACATATTTAATACAGGCCATTGCTTAAACAAAAAGTTTTTTCCTTATCAGGCTTTTATATGTCTCCCAAGAGGTCATAGTTATTCTGGGCATGTGTGCATGTGTGTACATGTATTTAACCACTTATTAAAAAAAAGACAGCATAATGATGGTGTTTTTATCATAACATCAGCCTTATTTATGCTTTTTGAACACTATTTGAACACCAAGCTGCATAGAAAAATATCTAATCTAAAAAACTTCGTACCCAAATGCAGTGGACATAAACACTACTTTGTTCTCAGCTTCTACATGTTCACTCTTCCTTGTACAAAATATGATTTAATCTTCTTTTGTCAGATTACTGGTGTTTTCTCACCTCTTCTGACTCACAAGGTCTTTCAGGTCACCTTTTGAAATGAGGATGAATCTTTTTATGTAATAACCCACTTCGCTTTAAAAATCATATCTGCAGCCTGATGCCAGGTGGCAATTTGCTGGTTTTATGACTTCCACAAAGGAGTCTAATATCATGACAATTTTAAATTTATATAACTATAGTGTCATTAATTGAGTTGCTCCTAGTTTACACTTGATTAAGTAACAGTAGATGTAGACCATGTAGATGTGTCTGTTATTTAACAGACATGTAAAACAGAAAATAATTTACATTAGAGCCTTTACCAAATACTGGTTTGAGTGGACAAACTGGGATTATTTCATTAATCTGTGATAATAATTTTAGTCCACTGTAACTAACTTCACTGTGAAGTTAGTTTTTTCCATACCAGTGACTCAATGAACCGAAGAATCAAAACTCAAGTCTATAATTCAGATTTATTAAGTGTACTTGTAAGTGTAATAGGAGCATAAACATGATTAATTTTAAATAGTATAACTGTATTAGGTAAGACAAGGGTTCCCTTTTCTATTAGACCCATATGAGCACTCAAACCAAGGTTTCTTTTGTAAAATTCTGTATTATAAAGTTTTTAAGTATCAAGAAAAACGTAATTAAAATTCACACAGATTTTTTCCAGAGCTTTCTTGTAGACACTACCTCCAGTTAGTGCAAAATCCAAACTGCTTTTCTTGTCCAGAACTCAGAAGCATAGAAATAAAGAATAAAGAAAATAAATAAAAACTCCAATAAAGAAAAGCAGTTATTTTGATTTTTTTTAAAATGTTAACTAAGTATTTTGATGCTTTATATAAAGTCTGTGTTTGGATCAGGCTTACTAAAGGAAATGAAAATGCCTCCCAAATGAGGAGAAATGAAAGAGTAGCAAATCAGACTCAATTTTCTTCTCTAAACTGATACAGAGATAGAATTAGAGATAACCACAGCAATAGTGAAAACTTATCAGAACTTTTCCTTGCATTCTCTGTAACTCTGTATGAAAATCCCCAGACTGCATTAAGGTTTCAAATCAGACAATACCCGTGAAGGT
Organism: Pedionomus torquatus; assembly: GCA_013398155.1. Classification (NCBI taxonomy): domain Eukaryota; kingdom Metazoa; phylum Chordata; class Aves; order Charadriiformes; family Pedionomidae; genus Pedionomus; species Pedionomus torquatus. The sequence continues at coordinate 433,770 of VZRU01019028.1, read as the reverse complement.
TAGAGATTTCTGGGGAAATATCTCTGTACAGTGGAGTGGCATTAAGAAGTGATCTAACAAAGACAAGCTGATGCAGCATGTTCCAATTACCGGGAGCTGCTACCGGGACTTTTTGCAAAGCTCTCAGATTTCTTGATAAATAAGAGACATACAGTGTTATGTGTTATTGTTATAGTTAATGACATTGATTACTTGGCATGACAGCCAGAGAGATACAAAGAAAAAACTATATGCAACGTCTGCTTTTTTTTAGTGCTAGCTTTTTGAGCTCTTCCTTCTTTTTTTTTTTTTTTTTTTATTAAACAAAATCAAAGAAAA
>VZRU01019028.1:410722-432185 GCA_013398155.1 Pedionomus torquatus | reverse complement strand
TTGTTTTTTTTTTTTTTTTTTGGCACAGTCTTTCTGCATAGTTTGATTTGAGTCAGCAAAACCAAACCTTTGGCCCACTCAACAGATAAAAGTTTAAACAAGTAAACAGACCCTATAATATTTATTGAAAGAAGCAGGTGCAGTCAAACTGCAGAAGAGTAGATTGTAATCATGAAGATTCTCCAACAACATTATAAAATTTCAGTTTATTCTGTCAGTGTGGAGAACAAATGAGAGTAGAAAGAACTCTCTAAAAAAATGAAAAAGATCGTAAATTTAAAATATTCCCCCAGCTTGCAACTTAGACTGATTGCCATTCTGTACGAAATATATAAATAGAATGTAGCAGCCATGAAAAAAGAGCAGGAAGAGAGATAGTCAAAGTGGCAGGGATACCTTTTGACTAAATAACCATCAACATTAAACACTGAAATTTTAAATCTGGAGAAGACAAAAAAGTCATTAAATTTTAAAAAAGTTATTCAGCTGCATAGCTGGTCATACATGTTCAAACACCCAGTGCTATCCTGAGACCACTGAAACTGACAAATCAAGTTCAGCATGAAATCTATGATTTTTCTTTGATTGCCTATAAAAGGGCCAGAACCAGAATAATTTTTTATTACTAACATGACATATCTGTAGATAATTGACTAACTAAACATGTGGCTTTATTGCATCAACCATTACTGAAAAATAAGTAAAACCAGTTTAAAATAGTTCCAAACTACACACAGCTATAGAATCACAGAATTATCTAGGTTGGAAGGGACCTTTAAGATCATCTAGTCCAACCATTAACCTAGCTGTAATAAAAAACATTGCTAAACAATATCTCTAAGCATTGTTTCTACTTGTCTTTTAAATACCTCTAGGGATGGTGCCTCAACCACTTCCCTGGGCAACCTGTTCCAATGCTTAATAACCCTTTCAGTGTAAAAATGTTTCCTAATATGTAATCTAAACCTCCCCTTGTGCAATTTGAGGCCTTTTCCTCTTGTCCTATTGCCTGTGACTTGGGAGAAGAAATGACCTCCGCCTCTCTACAACCTCTTTTCCAGGTAGTTGTAGAGAGTGATATGGTGTCCCCCCCCCTCAGGGCTTTGTGCACACTCATTTAGCTGCTAAATTTGTTGCCCTCCAAAACAGAAGTGTTGGGAAGTTAGCAAAGCCTAGAATAAAAAATTTTCCCTACTCATTTTACATAGCTAATTTATTTTGGGCAGAGATGTTAACTATCTACCTAAAAATTATCAAGCCTTATTCCCCAGCAAGTTTTTGGCTGATATGAGCTACTTCATCAATGTAACTATAAGCCAAATTTAATAGATCCTTTACACATCCAATTTATACATACCTTTTATACTGTGAAAATAATGCAAACCATCAAAACATACCAGTTTTTCTTTACCGCTATTAACTTTAACAAAGATCTGCTGATTTACACCTTCTGAACAATTATGCTGCTAGAAATCCAGACCATGAAGAAAGCAAAACCATGTCAAGCAAATATCCTTAGCATTATGTATCATTGAAAACTAGAAACAGTCAAACTTCTTTCACGTTACATTGTGTTTCTCTGCTATTAATTTTTAATTTGATTTCAGACACTACTGACAATGAATGCAAGAAGTAACAGTGCTCAGCTTATTTAACTTCACCTTCCTTTTACAATTATGTTTCCATTAGTAGCAGCTCTTTTATTTGCTGCCACAGGCAAGCTATTTATTTTTACAGTACTTGTGCATTTCATTATTCTTTTTGTGAAATTGAAACCAAGGACATGAAATCTGGATGCTCTGATTCACCCTCAGAATGATTTTCTTGACTCTTTTGCTGCAAATTGGTTTGGAACATTTATTATTCATTTTATTTATTATTTTGATTATTCACTTCTCTATTACACATGGCATTCTGTGCAGTCCTAGTTAAACAAGTAAACAAAGAAATCTCCTAAGTCTTTTCTTCTATTTCTTCATCAGGACCTCTTCTACAATCTCAGAATAGCTTCTTTCAGTATAACTAACTTATATAAGTGAAAAGTCACAGAAATGGGCAAACTGTGCCAATAGTTAGATTTCCACTCAAATCAGCTGAAAGCTGCTGAGTTCATCCCCAAAAACCTGGTGACTCAGAAATGAAGCCTTTACTTCAAACGCTGTTCTTCAAGAAACTTTTCCATCCTGAAAGAATTTTAAGGTGTCTCACACCCTTAACTGCTTGAAAAGGGACTTCTAACATAATATTTTTCTTGAGAAAGATAGCTATTTTGAGTTTTAAGTACAATGGGAGCTGAGAAGTGTGCTTCTTTCACACGGTCAGAAATTCTACTTCTTGAGGTTGTCATGCTTCAGACTTTAAAATGTCAATAAGCATAATGCTACAAGCATTCTTGTTTCATGCTTCCAGCAATATCTACTTGGATTTTGGAATATGGTCTTATTTAGATCATGGTCATATGGTCTTCTATAGATCATGAATGCACAATTACTCAAAATTTTAAAATAAAAAATAAAGGTACAGGTTGGGGAGAATAATCTATAGTCTGAATATTTTCCTAGAAGATTATGTTATTAAGGGCCAATTATGTATATTCATATTGTATAATGTAACCTCAATAATAAGTCAGAAGAAAACTGTAGAAGTTGTACTGGAATTGCATACTATCTATACTGAGTCAGATGGCAGAATCTGCTCTGAATATTTTTGACATATTTGTCTCACTAAGTGGTAGCATTTATCCTTGCTTAATAGCTAAACTAAGTGGAATACATACATTCATCTGTGACCTAGTCTATCTGTTTTAACCTGAGACTTGCAGCTTGGACACACTAATTATTCCCTTTTATTTTTTCTTCAATGGAAAGGCTGTTGTTTTATAAATTATTATAAATACTTCTGAAAATCCAACTAAGTAGAACTATTTTATAATTCAAACGCCCTGCATGGCAGGCGTGATATTTAATAGACTTTCTTGGATTCTATCACAATGGTATACAGTTTTCCCATGAATCTGAAAAGAATAAAAAATACATTTTCAGATTCCAAGACACATCTTTTATTGTTGCTACAAGTGACATGTTGTCTTGGTATTAAGCAAATGGTGCCCAGCATCAAAGCTCCTCAAAATGTTTGATCTCCTAAATAAATAAGAGTATTTTCTATTTGTCACCACATAAATGTCATGCCAGATACTCTTTTCATTTACATAGCTCTAGTGACTAATGTACCTAATATTTATTTTATATTATAACCATGCAAAGTAAAAAGTATATGAAACCCTCATGCTGAGCCTTGCATCCTATAGGAAGAAATGTGATGTACAGCATGTGGAGTTAAAAGAAATAAACATATTCAAGTCTACATTTCAGAAGTTTATCCAGAAGCTTCAGTTTATTAACATTACTTCACACTGAGAAAAAAGGTTTGTTAGGATGGGTAAGGACAGATTAGAAAGGAGACAGGTTTTTAGTGTATGTTTTTAGTTGTATTTTTAAAAAATAATTTAACTCAGTAATATAGAGAGAGAAAAAAAAAAAAAAAAGAAAAAATCAGTCTCAACCACAAAACTTAAAATTATAACTTAAAAAATTGTATGAACAAGGAGGCTCCTAACCTGTTATAATATGCAGGTTGCATATCACAACTTTCACCCTCAAATTTCAAGCTATTCTTATGATACCTTAACTGCCTTTTGGCTCACAATTTGCCCTTTCATGTCACAGACACCTACAGTCACAAACTTTAACATAACAGCAAGTATAAGGAGTGTGTTCAGTGAGTGAAAAAGCATGTTCTGATATATATGAAAGCTAAGGAAGTATCAGTGAATGTACCAATAGTGGAAATACCTGAAATTATTGTTAAGCAACTAAATTTGGGAGTTTATTTTTGTGTATTGAAAACAAGGCAGGTTGCAAATATAACTGCTTCATAATCGAAATTACCCTCTTCCCCAGATTTTAATAGCACTTAATTATGCTTCCAGGAAATCAAATAAGAGATAGGGTTTTAAAAATGTCTTACTCTATTGCATAATAGACCACTTGGAGCCATTATGGTCTATATGAGGTCAATAATACCCATTCTGAAACTCAGCAAATAAATATTTATAAATGAGAAAGAAACATTGCTCCTTGGAGTCTATCAATAATTCATATTTTAGAAGACCTTAAATACATGATAAACCATAACAGCTCCAATGGAACAGTCAACTCTCATAAACTTCTAAGAGGAATTACTTTTTTATTTCATGTAAACCTCCATTACAGTTCCATAGAAGAAGAACCACGCATTAAAATAGCTCTGTAAAAGGGATACTGTAGATGTACATGGTTAAGACTAATACTTTTTGTGGCTTAGGATAAACTGATATTTGGGATGGGGAATATGGGTTTCTACTTTTTATGCAGTATTAGAAATGTACAAAGTGCTTAGCAATTGCCTTTATTTCTAATAATAATTAGTAGTAGTAGCCTTGTAGCTGCAGTGAAGTCCCCAGTGCACTAAATACCATTCAGAACATAGAAAACCTTAATATACATGCAGCAGTCATTTTGTTTAAACTGAATAACACAAACCCTATGAGCTGCATGGAATGAAAACATTAAGTGTGCATGAAAACGCTTAGACCAATCTATTTTAATACTGTAAGAAAAGAAGGATCTATGCAGACATAACTCCTAACTGAAGTAGGTACACCTGTGCAATGTCTGCTTAAGAGGTGGCTCTTATGCTGCTTATAGTTTTGCCAGGTAGGACAAACATAAGGTAAAGCCAAGAAAACGACTCATGAGGAGGTGAAATTACTTTCATCTGCAAGTTTATAATGAATCATTAATAACCAGGGAAAATATATTAATTCCTTACTGTCATATATGCATGATCCCACTCATACTGCTCACTTAACAACATGGAGTGTGGATTAGTGTGAATGCTTCTGTGTTTCCATCCTCCAGGTGTAAGAGGGAAGAGGGGACTGGAAACTGCAGCTCCTGAAGTCCTTTGAGTCTTACTCCAGGTCACTCTGCTTCATCCTCATGATAAACTGACACATGAAGGTAACTCCGGTTAGTGTAGATTGTAAACAGGACCATTGGTAAGACCGAACCCACTTTACTGAATCTCAGTATTTTTTGGAGTAAGAAGAAAGTACATTGCCGTAATAATGCCTGTTTTTAGGATGTCTCTATTGACATACTTAGGTCAATTTTAGGATGTCTCTATTGTCTCTAACTTTCCCTTAGGCTCACAAACATGGCAGGCACTACTCTTAAAAACAAAGAAAATTGACTGTGTTCCATAGGATTTTCAAGGCATTTTTAGCTTCTAAAGTTATAAAATAAAGGTTTTAGTAGATGGCTTTTAAAGAGGTATGTGCTATTACAATATATCACTAATATTTCATTGGTTTGGCTAGCCAACAGTTCAACATCATTAAGGTCCATGCCATAAGCACACTATAAAATTATAAAATTAATTAAGCTGACATGAGTTGTCCAGAAATTTTATATCGTATTTTCCTTGATTTTTATGTGCTGTTTACACAGTTACAACCGTCAAGCAGAACCTTTTGAACTTAAGAAAGTAATTTCCACTAGATATATGAAAACTTAACCCATTGTACAATTTGCCAGCCTAAAAATGTTACAGTGTAGCTGACCACAGAATTTTTTCCAACAGTTCAACTCTTACAGACTAAGATTTCTGGTTCTGAAAGTAATTCAGAAAATAAGTAAAATTGATAAAGAACAGGGATATGAGTTTTAATATCTTATGTAACAAAACAAAATGTTGATAAGATAAAGTTGCACTTCATGTGTTACCATTACAGCTACAAATATTCTTAAGCTCAGTCTTTCCTGAAATGCTACGACCAGCCAGTAACCAAACAGTAGTTAGTCTATGGTATTCATCTATAATGTGGTTTTTTTCACATAGTTTTAGCAGAAAAATCTTGCATAAAAATGATTCTCAATTACAGTTTATGCCATTCAGCAACGTAAATGTAATGAGAAATAAAGTCAATCAATCAGACCTGTTTAGTTTTTCTACAGATTGCTTCAACAAAATAATCCTCTTGCTATCAAGTGGAGTGTAAATAGGACTACTTGAGTCATAACTAACACTGATTTCCTAGTTTGAACAAATATGCGGAGTTATTCCAGCAGTATAGCCAGAAGCAAAAAAAGGGGAAGAAGAAACATTTAATATTTGGACAGGCTTTCGCAATTCTACAAAAGCAGTTGGGAAATTGTTCCAACCTGTCTTGTTTGTCACTGCACATCTGGAATATACATGAGAATTCTTTTAGGATAAAATAATCAAATTAGATCATATGTTTTGCTCAATATAACATCATAAAGGCAAATGTTAAATATAACTATCATTCTGGCTGTACACACCATTCCTACTTCTCAGAGGAGTTAAACATGAGCACTCACATTGCAGTATTTTTCAATGACAGATCTAGATAGCCTGTAGGTTTTCTTAAGCTGCAGTTCAGCTGATAACTCTCCTGAGTTTTTTGCTTCTCATTTACTAGTTCTCCTGCAACAGCTGCCAGTGTACTAATAAAGTGACTCTACTGACGCTGAACAACCGTGAATATCAGTGTAAAATACGGTTGCTCCACCCCATCTTTTATTTATCTGTTCTCAGAGTTGCTTGAGCGTGAATGCAGAACAGTCTCTGAAGATCCTTCCTGTTTCTGTTTCAGAGGGCAGGACTAGAATGCTGGATGCTTCTTCTTTACTAGCAAAAAGCTGCATGAAGTACTTACTCTGTCTCAGTCTTTGGTGCTTCTATCTGGAAAGTGTTCCAATTTATTTGAAGTATTGTTAATCTGAATTATTCCTCTTCATGATTCAGTTTTGGGGCAGTACAAAACACAGAGCCTAACGTAAAACTCCCAAACTCCTCGACTTGGATTATCTGATAATCTTCCTTTATCTATAAATTTGACCTCTGTGATTGGTCCACTATGGCTAATGGACCTGACTTGCAAAAATCACATACTCTTTGTATGTCACATGGATTAATTTGGTCTGAAAGGGGTTCAATCTCTATGCTGTATTGTTTCCCAGACCCTATGATTTTTTAGTGAGTCATTCTTTAAACAGCTATATTTTTTCCTTCCTATTTTTAAAATAGCTTTACTGAGATCATACTTTGAAATGTGTAAAGGCAATAGAAAAACTTGTTCCTGAGATGCACACTCAGAGTGCAGTTTTGAAAAGGTTAATATTCCCGGTTAAAGCAATTAAATGTTTTATTTATATTTTGGGTATTAAGCAAGCAATTCAGGCATTATAACAAATCAAGCTGACAAATCCTATTCACATAAATGACAATGTGCAGACAAAAATTAGATTAATTTCCAAAATAACAATAATTCCTTTACCCAGAATGCCGTATTTATGGAAAGTGTTCAGAATATTGCTTCCAATTATTTTCAATGTTACAAAAAATTATTAAAGAACAACCTTTTCTATATAAAATTACCCTGTTTTGATGACTCCTTATACCTTTTCATTCTTTGTATAAATGGACATTCTTCATTACACAGACACGGAAGGGATGCAACTGAAATACAAAAGCAAGACAGTGGGCAAAGAATAGTTTCCTTGTTAATGTAGTCACACATTTATGAAAATTTTGCTAAATTAATGTAGCTGCAGGGTTCATAATAACCTATGCTCACTTATGCCTTACTAAATGATGCATAGGTTATTTCCCTGGAATTAAGCAATCATGCGTTTTTACCTCACAGTAATGTCTTATGACAGACACATACACATATATACAAATAAACTTATAGTCATGCATGAAAAAGTCTGAGAATTAATTAATCTAGGATTTCTAATAAGAGTAAAAAAACCAACCAACCAAAACAAAACAAAACAAACAAAAACCAAACAAATTAAAGAAAATGGGCATAGGATGATCATTGTAGGTCATTTTACCACAAAGGTAAAAATGGCCCATGTAGCAATAGTTAGGACATGGAAGGTCAAGATCTGTTTCCTTATAAACAATTATTTGGTTGTTGATCATTTGTTCAGTTTCAAATCACAGTATTTTGGGGCTGTTGGATTGTTGATATTCAGTTGCCGGTTGATGCTGATCACACTAAAAGGTATGGGAATCAACTTTGTATCACTGCTATCTAGCTACTGCAGAGTTCCATTAGCTTTGCTTTTAGATCTGGCCCCTGCTGTCCAAAGCCTTTTAAACATTAGGTTATTACAATGCATAATTTATCACCGCAGACTAAAGGTAGTCATGCACGGATGACAAAAGACCAAGCAGGATGCTTGTCTAGGGAGATCTATGCTGAATATTCATAGTGGCTGGTCATTGTCTCTCTAGTCCTAAATCAGAGACTTGATTATCTAAGAGCTTCTCTGTCCCCTACCAGGATACATGTTGCCGGCAGGATATGTTTTGTAAGTACTCCTGGATCTCTGTGACTTGGTTTTATTCAGGAACAGTCCAGGAAGACAGCCAAAGCCATTTCTGTGTAAGGGTTTTTCAGAGAGAGGTGTCGTGGTTTCAGCCAAATTTACCAAAACCTGAGTGACAGATGACCCCCCCCCTCCCCCCTTTTGGTCAGAGAGGAGAGGAAGGAGTTAAAGAGATTCAAGAGTTTAGAACAAACAAAACTACTTTAATGAAAATATAAGTAATATAATAAAAAAGGAAATTTAGGAAAAAGGGAGTATACAATATATACAAAACCGTATCAAGCTCCCAGGATGATGACCACGTCACCAGCAGGCTCCAGGAAAAGTCCCAAACTGGACTCGGTGATCGACAGCAGCTGGATTCCAGATCTGGAGTCAGGAACGCTCGGATCAGGATCAAAGGCAGACGAACAGGCAGAGTCCTCCTTGGATGTCAGCCATCGAAGAAGGGGCGAAAAAGGGGGGTTGACCTGTTGATCCTTCAGCTTTTATATGGGGCATGATGCGGATGGGATGGAATACCCCTGTTGGTCAGTTCTGGGTCACCTGTCCTGTCCGCTCCTCCTTGAAGGTGGAACCCTCCAATGGGCAAATGCTGAAAATTATCTGACCTTGGTTCTTCCAGCAATAAGTCTAAACAAGGGCCTCTCTGCATACCATCCCTTGGTATAATCAGGTCTTATCACTGTGAGACGGAACAGCTTTGAACAATGTGCTGTTAATTTCAGAGTTTAGCTAGTTAGAAGAGGCCTAGCTAAGAAAGTAAAACTGTAAAACAGAAAATTGGTTCGTTTTACCTCAAACCAGGACAAGAGGTAATGCCATTTTTTAGGAAACAACTGTTACTGAAAATACTGCAATTTATGTTATTCACTGGCTAGCTAACCTGAGTTGATTTGTTCATACTGAATGTTTAAAGTTTTTTAAATTCTGCTGGTTATAGAATACCACTGAAATATTAAGTAGGAGAGCCTAGAGATTATGTATAGCATTTTTTTTTTCATTACATAAATCTAACTAAATAAAGAAAACCTGGATTGAATAGTGGGAGGATCATTTGCCTTTGTCATCTTCCTGCAGTCTATTTTTTTTTCTTTACTTGCACTCATTTAAATTCTCACCAAACTTTGATATGCTTAGCTAAATGACAGAAAAATCCTCCCTTTAAATGCATCACACAGAAACAATGTTCAGATGCTAGTCTAAATGCTGGACTGTACTTTGCCTATGCTTAAATGTTCTTCCTCAAAAACACTGCTAGAAAACTTTTCTTTTTCCCACTATTTTTAACAAATATTATTCTTCTTTTTCCCTATAATGATTACAGGAGTAGTAACTACCCACTGACTGTGCTGCACATCTTGGATTTCTCAGCCAACTTTCCTTTGTTGGCCATGCTCTTATAATAAGTTATCATGAGTGAACAGTGTTATTTATCCCTCCATCTACTCCATCTTTCCAGAGATCTCTTTCCCCCTATGTCCCTTTGACCCCAGGTATATTTATAACATCTTTGATGTTCCTATGTGAAAACAATTTCATTTTAATCAATGTTATCCTATTGTGCAGAGAGCTTTTCATGTTCCTACTACTTTCCAGGAATTCAGATCCTTCCCTAAACAATTTATAAAATAAAGCATCATCCTACATTCTCTATCATAACAGTTCTTATCACATGAATGTGAATGTAGTAACATTGTATATGCAACGAAAAATAAAGACTGTACTGGGAAGTCCTCAATGTAATCTTTAAAGTGCCTAATCATATGCCATAAAAATATTCTTCATCCCCATAAACCAACTCTCAAACCAAATGGCAAAAGAAGACCATGCAGCTGATAATGGCTACAAAAACCTATCCTGCAAAAAAAAAAAAAAAAGGCAGCTGCAGTTGTTGAAGTATATTACTAAAAGTGATAGGTTTTGAATCTGCTCTTCCTTCAAGTCCCCCATGAGTCACATTGCCATCATTTCTTCATCTGTAGGGGACAAACTCTGTCCCTTTTGTGAATTATGTCAGCAATCTTCCATCAGACACATGCAATATTGCTAGGTGACACCTTGCAGCAGGTGTTCACTTCTTCCATATGGTGCTTCACACATTTACTTGAACTATCATATCTGAAGCATATTGAATTTGTTCAGCCTACAGAAGTTGTCATGTTAGATGGACGACTTTCTTTTAAGTATGTACATTTATCTTGGCTTGACAAGTGTCCATTTGACACTGAATAGAAATTATTTTCCTGAGAAGGCTCCAGAATAGCATATTACCTGTCACTGTAATTGTTGTGCTGCCAGAACTTTGCAAGAAATGCTTGCAGATTCCCACTAGCAAATTACTTTTATCCTGCTATGACAAAGTGTAAAGTATCAGATTTCCTCTTCTGAATTGGATAAGTGAGCACATTTTATAAACAATACCCAAGTTCTTACCTCCTTTTAGAGTTTCATTTCATAAATGAGAGTATTGGGACTATGCTACTGGCTGTTTCAATAGAATGTCTATGTCATTTAAAATGGCCTCTACTGTAAACTTGAATTATTTTATTTTTTTAAAAAACATCTTATTTTTTTCTAGAACACATCCTATTGAAAGGCTATCTACTTATTCTCTATCCAATTGTTCATCAAAATGCTATCTACAACAATGAATCTTTCACTGCTCTTGTATTTACTGAAATGATCCAGTCACTTACTATGTGTGTATAACATTTGGCATCCTGAATTAATTGGAGCTGCAGTCTTAGACAGTTTAGTAAGAATACTTATTGACTTGGACTAACCAGGGAACAATGGCACAGTCCCTGTGAAGTGGAATCAAAATCTACGGGCTATAGAGTCAGTTGTTATCTGACAAAAGTTACACTTTGCGAAGCAAGACACGTTTGGGTTTGTTGTTTGTTTTTTGTTTGGTTTTTTTTTTTTTTTTTTCCCGCTATATCATGGTGGCAAAAATAAGCAGACAAAAAAATCTTGGTCATTATATGTTAGGTCAATACATATGAAAAGGCTGGTATATATGTAGTAGCAAAGCTGTCAATCCCTTACCTATATAGTGCTAAAGATCCTCTAGTGTACTCCCTAGTATTTTTTTCCACTGAACAGATTTTTGGCCATGGCCCCAAAATTAATGAAGCAAACATATCTCTTCTACACAATCTTTTCCAAAATTGTGTTTTTCTCTAACAGATTTCACTCTAACAAGCTAGTGTTGCTTGGTACTTACCGCTGTATCTTCAGGTTTTTATCTTGTTACTTGTTGTAGCACTGATATCACAAACTGAACTGAAAATGTCCACAAAAATAATGTTTTGTTTATCAAAACTAAAGCTAGAGAGAAAAGGATTCAGCCTTTTAGGTCATGAAAAACTGGGAGTTATAATCTGTGTAATTGATTAGATTTAGGGCAATTGCTCATAAAACATGCTGGCCCTGGTTTCATTGGCTAGTGCTATGGCCAAGGTGATGGCATATTTCTTCTTGAATTGGCTTTAATTTCACTAGAAATCAAGTTCATAAACAAAGAAATCTTGCAGTCACTGGAGTTTTCACCCAAAGGCACTGCTATCCAAAGAATTAGTGTTCAATTATTTCAGGTACATCTGGCCTGCCTGAAGAGGCTGATGGTTGTGTGAATGGCTGAGGGCATTTCTTGCTGTCATGTCTCTCTAGTAGGATTAAAAGCAGTCCATAAGAAAGTGTTTGAAGAACACATATACATTCCATTTGTAAATTCTGGTCCTAATAAACTGCTTACACAACAGTAATGTTTATGTAAGGTTAGATCAATAATCCATATCCCATCCCTTGTGCTGAATAGGAGTAAATATTTTTTACCTCATCATAATGTCACTCAGCCACACAGTATCATTTGAGATCTTTCTGTGAGATCTTTCTGCAATATCTTGTCATTTGTTTTTGCTGAACTCCAAATAATTCAATATTGTTCTAAGCTTTCTCATATGACTATTCACCTTTTTGTTGATCACTTCTGAATTTGTTATCTGTACAGAGTTTTCACAGCATCGCAGGATAGTGGAAGTTGGAAGAGACCTCTGGACATCATCTGGTCCGACTGCTCTGCTCAAGCAGGGCCTCCTAGAGTCAAGGTGGAGTCTCTGGAACCTAAAGACGATTGCTGAGTTTCTAAGGAGAGATACTCTGGAATCTTCCTGGGCAACCTGTACCAGTGTTCAGTGACCCTCTCAGCAAAAAGTGTTTTCTGATGTTCAGATGGAACCTCCCCTGTTTCAATCTGTGCCCACTGTCTCTGAAAGCCCAATCTGTCATTTTTAGACCTTCTCTTCAGGTATTTATATACATGGATAACATCCTCTTGAGCCTTGTCTTCTCCAGGCTGAGACTAGCAGCTTTCTCAGTCTTTCCTCATATGTAAATTGCCCCAATCCCTAAATCATCTTTGTTGCCCTTTGTTGAACTCTCTCCATTATGTCCATATCTCTCTTGTACTGGAGCCCAGAACTGGACACAACACTACCTGTGCTGCCTCATCAGTGCTGAGTAGAGGTGAAGGATAACCTCTTTCAACATGCTGACAACACTCTTTGTAATGCAGCACAGGATACCATTTATCTCCTTTGCCACAAGGCATTGCTGGCTTATGGCCGACCTGGTGTCCACCAGGACTCCCAGAACCTTTTCTGCCAAGCAGCTTTCTAGTTGGGTGGCCTCCAGCATATATTGGTGCCTGGTGTTGTCATTTCCCTGGTGCAGGATGTTGCACTGCTCCTTGTTGAACTTCATGAGGTTCCTTTCAGCCCATTTCTCAGCTTGTCAAGGTCCCTCTGGATGGAAGTACAACCTGCTAGTGTGTCAGCTACTTATCCCATTTTTGTGCCATAAGCATATGTGCTGAGGATACACTCTGCCCCATCACTCAGCTAATGAATTAAGATATTTAACAGGACTGGACACAATATTGACCCCTGGAGTATGCTGTTGGTCTCTGGCCTCCAACCAGACTTTGTACTGCTGTTCCCTCTAGGCCTGCCCTTTCAGCCAGTTTTCAATCCACCTCACTGTTTGCTCATCCAACCTGGGCATCAATAGCTTGTCTATGAGGAACTTATGAGAAACAATGTAAAAGTCCTTACTGACATCCCTGTAGAAAATGTTCACTGCTCTCTCCTCACATACCAAGCCAGTCATTCCATCATAGAAGCTTATCAAGTAGGTCAAGCATGACTTTTCCTTGATGAAGCCAAGCTTGACTACTGATTATTTTGTTGTTCGTGTTCTTGAAAAATGTTTTCCAGGATTAGCAGCTTCATCACCTTCTCAAGGATTGAGATGAGGTTTACTGGCCTGTAGTTACCTAGGTCTTCCTTCCTGAAGATGTGGGTGACATCTGCTTTCTTCAAGTCCTCGGACACTTCTCACAGTCACTGTGATTGATCAAAGATTATTGAGAGTGGCCTCCAAATGACATCTGCCAGCTCCCTCATCACTTGTAGTGTATCCCATCAGGGCCTATGGATTTATATATGTGTGGCTTCCTTAAGTGTTCCCTGACCTCTTCCACCAGGGCTACAACCACTTTAGTCCAGCCTTTCCTTTTAATCTCTGAGATTTGGGATTCCTGAAAGCCAGTCTTGTCAGTAAAGACTGAGAAAAAGAGGGCATTCAGAACTTTCTTCTTTTCCACTTTCTCTGTAATCCCATTTTGTTGAGCAATGGGCCCACATTTTCCTTATTTCTCCTTTTGTTGCTTATGTACTTATAGAAGCTCTTCCTGTCTTTCACATGCCTGGACAGATTCTATTCTCTTTGTATTTTAGCTTTCTTAACTTTATACCTGGATACTCAATGTTTTTGTATTCCTCCTGGGTTACCTGTCCTTGCCTCCACCTTCTCTATGCTTCCTTCTTGTATTTGAGTTTGTCTAGGGAGTTCCTCATTCATACATGCAAACCTCCTGTCATTTTTACCTGACTTATTCATTGCGGTAGAGCTCTCTTGAGCTTGGAGGAGGTAATCCATGAATATTAACCAGTTTTCTTTAGCCTCCCTTCCCTCAAGGTCCTTATCCCATGGTTGTCTTCCGAGCAGATTTTTGAATAGACAAAAGACTGCTACCCTGAAGTCCAGGGTTGTGATCTTGCTTTTCACCCTCCTCCCTGCCCCCAGCATCCTGAACTCCACAATCTCATAGTCACTGCAGGAAAATTGCCTTTGATCTTCACATCCCCAACAAGGCTCTCATATTTGATGAGTGTGGGGTCCAACGGAGCACTTCGCATTGGCTTCTCAATCACTTGTAGGTGGAAGTTACTATCAATGCATTCCAAGAACCTACTGGATTCCTAATGTCCTGTGTTGTTCCTTGACCTGGTTCTGGCAGGGAAAGGATTAATTTCCCCGGGCTGTGTCAGGGGCACAGGTATTCCATCCCATGTGACATATCCAGTTAATATCTGGGAACTGGCCAGGATGGGGCAGGAAGATACTGCTGCTTAGCCTGCTGGGGCACAGTGGGCTGGGGCATCTGGTACTTGGTGGGGTTGGTGAGCAGTAACCATGTTTGTACATTCCTCTGACAATGTTACTGTTGCTGTTTTCTTGTTCCTTTTGCTATTCTGTTAAACTCCCTTTTCCTCAAACCATGAGTTTTGCCTGTTTCTTCCAATTCTTCCCCCATGACTGTGGGATGGGAGGGAAGAGGGGTGGGTAAGGGAGGAGCTGCATGGTTCTTTGTTATCATCTGGGGCTAAATCATAACATCTCTTCAGCAGGTGGAAGGTTGAAGAGGTGATTGACTAGGACCATGGCCTGTGAATGTGACACTGCTCCTACCTCTCTGGCTCATCCACTTTTGTTTCTGGTTAAACAGCCTGTACCAGATATTCACTATGACACTTTTGCCTGTCCTTTCTTTAATCCTAGCCCATAAACTATCTTTTGGCTCCTTGTCCATCCCCAGAGAGAGCTCCATGCGCTCCAGCTACTTTCTCACATGGACAACTCCCACTCTTCATCTTCCCTTCTTGTCTTCCTATAGAAACTGTATCACTCCATTGCAACACTCCAGTCATGGGAGACTTTTCACCATGTCTCTGTGATCCCAAGATCAGGGCTCTACAACTGCAAGTGATACCCATCTCCTACGCAGGTACTGGTCTGCAAACAGGGTCATGTAGCCCTAGAACCCAAACCACTACTGCTAACACCAGCTCTGCAGCCAACTATTAACTTAGTCTGTTACAGTCCTCCTCCTCATACACTTTGCCCTCATCAGCAGGGTTAGGGTTAGGTTGCATTGGCTACGGTGGCCTCTGCAAATGTAACTTATTTTTAAAAATTAATTTCTACTCTCCTGGTGCTAAAGCCAAGTTGAACAGCAGATTATGCCCTATAGAGAGTTTTTATAACCTAACATTACAGTTTCTTAAAAATACTTGGGTATTTCTTGCTATAAAGTTTAGCAGTTTGTTACAAAACCATTTCTATCAACATTTCAATTTCACACAGTTCATCACTGTAAGTATGGAAAGAAATCATCAGTGTGTGAACTTCCCAAAATCTTTCTGTGTAAACAAATGAAAAATGTTAATTAGCCTTGAGAAGATATCAGTTTCCTTTTATAGCACCATAATTTACAAGCTTCACAACCTAGTGCTTTATACTTTCAATGTATGCTTCTGTAATGTTTTAAAGTGTGTGGGGATGAGAAAGCTGCCCATAAAAATCTTTTCTCATGAGCCTTATTATACTTCTGCTTTTAAGTTTTCAAAGTTTGTTCATTTCATTTTTCTCCATTATGACACAGCTTTCTCTTTCTGAAGGATGTCTGTGCTTGTAATAATTTTCCAGTATTTCAATTTGATCACATTCATTTTTATTGAGTTGTTTTAATGTCATACTTAATTTGCACATTACACCACTGATCCTCTATGGCACTAATGATCATTCTCTGTGTGCCATACAGAGCTTTTATTTGTTGGTTAAGCATCTGTATTTTTTTCTTCCTCATTTTCTTCATTCCCCAATTAAAATCAGATATTTACTTTATGATATTTTTTCCTTTTTTCCTATAAGGATTAGAAGTTCACTGCATTATTGCCACTGCTGTAGAGCTTTCATTTGGCAGTTTTATCCTAAATAGGTCTTTGTGGATAAAACCTTTAACAACCTGGTCTGAATTTAGTGTTGACCATGCTTGGAACAGGAGTTTGAACTAAAGACCCCCAAAAGTCCTTTCTAATCTGACTTATTTTATGATTTCTAAAGGTTGTAACCTCTCACCACCATCACCCATGTTTCTCACAACTGAAAATCAGAATCAAAAAATTAATTCTCTTCTCTAACTGATTTTTCTAATAACAACAGAGACTCCTCATGCAAGGACAGCTTTAGCTCTGATTTCATAGCGAGAAGTAGAAGGAGACTGAATTGCCTGATGCAGGAACACAGCAAGTCAGATGTTTTCAATGAGAAGTTGAGGAGACAGAGGTGAAAAAGGTTTGAAATTCTTCCTTAAGTACAGGCATCCCTTTTTTTGATCTGTGTAGTAAGTCCTGTGCTCCTTAAGCATACCATTTCCTTGTTGGTTTTGTTTGTTTGTTTGTTAGTTTTTATGTAGTTATCATCACCTCTGTCCATTTCACAAATTCTGAAATACAATCCCTAGATCTCAACACTTTCTCCTCTATTCTTTAAGTGTTACGATATCTGGAATACTGTTCTGAATAGAACAAACCTTGCATTACAGAATCTGACAATCGAATAATAGAAAATTTGGAAAAGATTTAAAACCTTCTGGTCCAACTTCCTTCTTCAAGCAAGGCTTACTCAAAACTTAAATCAAGTTTCTCATGGTCTTTTGTAGTTGTACTTTAAAAATATCAAAAAAATGAAATTCCACAGCATCTCTCTACAACCTGTACTTAACCACTTTGAGATTTTAAATTTTTCTTTATGAACAAGAAGTTTTCCTTGTTGCAGGTTGTGACCATTGCCTTTTATCTTTTAATTGTGCATCTCTGAGAAGGTTCTGTTTCCATCTTCTCTATAATCTCACATCTGGGAATGAAAAACAACAAATATATCCCATGTTAGCCTTCTCCAAATTAAATAAACCCTATTCTCAGTCTATCCTTCTGTTATGTTATGTGCTCCAGCTACCTAAGCATTTTAGGAACTTTCTACCAGACTCTTTTTCAAGATTGCTGAAATCTGTCCTATGTCCAGAACTATAAGCATTATTCCAGATGCAGCCTCATCAAGTGTCAGGTAGGAAATAATCACTTCCTTTGATCCACTAGCTGTGGCTGTGGTTACTTCTCACAATGACACACGAAAGATTCATGTTCAACTTTCTGCTCACCAGAACTACTTGGTTCTTCTCTGACAATGTAGTACAAACCTCCAGCCTGTGCCAGTGCCTGGGGTTGTTCTATTCCAGATTGTAGGCTGGTCCTTGTATTTGTCCATGTTGGACATCATCTGGACAATAGGATAATTTCTTAAATTTATCAAGGTCATTCTGAATACTGTCTCTTCCTACTATGTTGAAATCATTGTTAAATGACTTCATTTAACAAGAATGAAAGATAAATGATACTCACTGCCTTTTCCTTGCCCCATAGATCTAGTTATTTTCTGACAAAAGATAATCAAGCTGATAAAATATGATTTTCCCATAGGAAGTCTGTGCTATAAGTTTCCAGCTAACACTATTTCTTTCTTTTGCCTGGCGATGGCTTCCATGAGGACATGTTCCCAGGAACTGAGCTGAGGCTGTCTAGCCTGTGATTCCACAGATCTTTCTTCTGGTGTTTGTTGAAATGTTACACTTGTTCTATTGTGCAAACCAGGGATGCTTTCATTGCTACAACCCCTCCAAGATGTTGGAGAGTGGTACTGAAATTAAATCAGCTAAGTTCCCATTTTAGAACCGCATTAAAACAAGAGTTTGAAAATAATACTAAATAATTGAAAGAATTTGCAGCATAATATTGTATATCCTGCATGTTTGTTTTAGCAGTCTTGGATGCTTTTTGCAGAGCTACAGGAACTACTATATTTCAGTACAGCAATATGTGGGTGAAAAGGAAGAACCTTACAGTTCCTTCACAGACACGGTATCCCACAAATGAAGCTTAAATTAGAGCCCAGTAGTTTTAGAGACCAAAGTAAAAGTGAACAAAGAAAACGGCATGAGAGTCATTTGTCGCTCATTTTAAGGACATGTCTTGTATAAAAGACAATTATCAGCATTTTTTTTGGAAGATATTTGAGGTCTTCCAGACTTTGGCAGGGAGAGCTACAGAAGATAGTTTGTTCCATAATAGCATCAGCAAAGATCCACTTTAGGTTTGGAGCTTTACTTCTGACTGCCCTTTCTGTCACCAATTATTTTGTGTGCACACCAAAGGAAATCAGTCAAGACTGTCAGCCGCATTGATCCCACTTCTCTCTGCCAGATGTTCTTCTTGTCCATCTGCTCACACTTGCTTTGCACAACATGAAAAAGAACTGGAGGCTGTGAGGTGACACTACAATTAACCTTGTAAATGATTTCCCTTTTGCAAATGAAAGCAGCAATTGGGTCCATAACTTACACAATTAAGAGCAATGCATCTTAGTCATTTTTCGTAATCCTCCATTTAATGTTTGATCATTGATTTAATGTTTAATACTGTGGAATCATTGTTCTGTGTCCCTCATTTCTTGAATGTCCTTGATTTTAAGGATAGTCAGCAAGTTAGTAGCTTGATCTTGCAAAGCTTTACTTGCGTGAGTACTTTGATGAAGGCAAATGTGATTATTCACATGAATAAGGGTTTGCATGGGTAAATTCTTATATTTCCCATATCTCACCCCTGTCTTAGTAGTCATATTTAATGGGTTTATTTTGGGGTGTGAGTTTAAAATTCACTGTATATATGGAAGAGTCTATTGGTGTTAAATATAATTATTTTCAAGGCTCAAATTTCCATGCAACAGGATTTGAAATTGTGTCACCTCTTAAAACAGTTATTAATAATCTTTTTTAAACATGGAAAATTGAAGCTGCCTGTCAATATTATTTGACATCATGTGAATGAGAACATAGATATGTGTATTTGATACATACTAAAGTAAAACACATGGAAGAGTGAGCATTTCAGGTAGGTATTTTGCCAATCTGCCTATATATTAAAATATCTTAATCCTTAAGGGTAAGTATTGCTGTTATTCCAGACTTCTGGTTCTGTAATGTAAACACTGGCAGAATGGGGTTTTTTGACTTGTTGTAATGGATGATTCAGATGACCAGTTCAGGAGTTGCAGTTAGGTTTCCAGAGGTGAAAGCACATTGCATTAAATTATTATATCATATATCTTTGCTGTTATTTCATGTCAAACTCCACAAATGTTTTCTTATTCAGATGAAAGTCACTGGGTTACTATAATAAGCAGATGCATTATGTGACAACTGCCATCTTAGTCATGACCTGGAATTTAACATTGAGTCTTTAGTTGATAAAAGCATTGGGTACTACAGCTGGAGCTACAGGACTGACACCTGTACTTGGCTATAGTGGCATGACTCTACACGCAGGGCAAGAGGTACTGCTCATTGAACCATGTGTTTTTACAGTTGAATGCAGAAATCCAAGAACCCACTATTGTGCAAGGTCTTGGTAAACAGCTTGGAAACTTCCATGTTGCTAAAAGCATAAGTTCCTTGGTTTATTGGAAAAGAGAAATCCTATTAATCAGCCAGCTATGAATCAGTTTTGAAATGTATGCTTCCCCCACAAAACCTGGGGAATCTTAAATTCAAATAGTTAAAAAAAAATTTCAGTGAATTACAGTAGACTTTACCTATAATTATTAAATATTAAACAGAATATATTTGATAAGTGCAATAAGACCTGACATTAATGTATAAAATTTGCTTTTGTTTGGTTGGATGTTTTCAGTTTTTGTGGTACCTGTTTTAAATCAACTGGGAAGGTTCATTACTTTTTAACTATAATAACATCTATATCTTTTTCCTATTGCATAAGCAAACCATCATCTTAGAGTTCACAGAAACAGTCTTGTTTCTAGTCTTATCAACTTCAAGGTTTCCAGTTATGAGGCTTTCTTATACATTGCAGCTTTTATAGTGCAGATCTGGAGACACTCGAAAAATAAATAACAATGAAGAATTCCAGATTTTTTAAATTTGAGCTTCTCTACATGGAGATGATCAGATTAAGAGCAAATTGAACCTGAATCTACTGTGAGTTTAAGCCTTATTAAATGAAACAGTTTTGTCTTTTCTTAAGAACCAATTGATTGTGAGCACTTGGCAGTTCTTGTCACATTGTTTACAAATAATTGACAGATTAGGTTGTGCTGTGTGCTGCTCATGCTTACACGGGCTTATTTTGCAAGTAGAAACCTATTTTAGGATTGATCATGAAGTAAGGTATAGTTCACTCTGAATAAGCAAGAACACCTAAGAAGTAGGTTCAGACACAAATTACTCTATGGAAGTGTCTCTGGATAAAGGAAGTTTAAGAAATAAACTTACTCCAAGCACATAGGCAAATATTTTTTCTTCATGTCACCTTCAGAAGTCACCAACATTTTTTTCTTACTGTGCATATTTTGCAATATTTAGAAAAGACAAGGTAAGAAGATGATGAGCATTAGTGTTTTGTCATACTGTGGCCCAAGGGAAGTGACATTCAGGACAAGTGAATGGCAAAGCTTATCCAGTTTACAGTCTTATCCAGCAGTAAGTGCACCTGTTCTCTACAATGCCTTTTCCTCTCCTCTCCTCTCCTCTCCTCTCCTTCCCTTCCCTTCCCTGTGGAAAAACAGAATTATTTTGCTGTCTTACCAATAAAACAGAACTTTCCAGAGCTCGATTTTCTATGCCATGACCAATTTTGCCTCTTCACCAAATGGGAGGAAAAGCAATTTGTAAAATTTCCCATCAGTAACTGTTCTATTTCCACTTCACATACTTGCTACCAGGACAGTAAAAGTTACCACTT
>VZRU01019028.1:371481-410649 GCA_013398155.1 Pedionomus torquatus | reverse complement strand
TTTTTTTTTTTTTTTGCACAAATTTGTTTATCTTTCTCTCTCTCTTTGTGCTGTCCATTTAATTAAAGGTCAGGATCTATGACTATAATCTTCTTCTGGGATAATAGCTAAGCGTAATAGGGTAACTTCTTTATAGCGCTGACAGTCTATCACTGTTGATTCCTCATGGTAGCTATTCTGTGCACCTCATCATTCTGCTGGATCTTTTGGTAGACACTGTTTTTAAAATCCCATTTGTACCATTTGGGTCAGGTCAGGAAGAATAATGGCTCTAATCTCGTTGGAGTGATATTATTAATCTTAAGGCAGGTGAGGAGCAAGATGCTTTCTCCAGCCAAAGAACTCCGACTTCAGTTCCACAGTGGGTAATCCTAGGTTTACGGCACATGGGAAAATGACTCAAAGATTAAGCTATCATTTTTGGTCTTTTTTAAACCTGTATGATATGTTAAGTCAATTTCAGAGAACTAAGATGGAGGACTAAAGATTCTCTTTCCACTTTCAGCCAGTTTGTTTTCAATTTTCTTAATATATTTTCAGCAGTTAATAAGCAAAAGTAAATAGGAGTAGCTGTGAATCCGAGCAGTATTCCTCTATGATCATAATTGTATGCTGAGCTTTTTGTTTCTGGGCATAACAGGTGCATACTTGCTGATGTCTAGAAATTTGAGAAATTCACTTCACAATTAACACCAGATTCAGTGATTAGACATGTTTAAATTTCAGGACCAACCTGTTGTTTACAAAAGCCATTAACTGCATCAGCTGCAGTCACTGTCACTTCCAAACATCCAAACAGGATGTTTTAGTATCTAGAAATAAGACTTCCAAAATGCTCTATGTGAGCATATGTTTTGTGTAACTATTCAATGTACTCATTCAGTCATAAGCTTCACTGCTTTGTGAACAAGGAGGTTAGTAAAGAACGGGATGGAATATCAGGCTTTTGTTTCCCATTGGTTTAGTTCCCCATGCACATTCACCTGCACAATGGATTGATGAAGCCTACTGCTCCTGGCCATGGTGTTTCTATAAATTACAACTCCATATGAGAAATATTGATAAAATACCACCATGCATTCCTAGGAAAGCCTCAAAATAGCCTTCTGCAAAGACAGATAAGTTTGTAGGCACTGAGCCATAGTTCTTCAAGACTTGCATATTTCCAGTTGTCTTTTCTTCTTCTATTGCAGTTTCCTGCATAGTGTAGTTCCTTGATTCTGGTCCACAGACAGCTTCATTAAGCTGGCAGTGACTGAGAGCCTTAAAACCCCAAAGTGCTTTCAAAGCACTAGTTAAAGGATGCTTTATGTGGGGGATGATCTTTAATATTGAAGAGCTGGACCCTAGTGCTTGCTTCAGTATACTGGGGTGCTCTCACAGTCACATGAACTATTATTAACTATGCCAGGGTATCCTTGGGTACAAACAGGTACTAAGCACGTGTTTAAGTGAACATGCCACGGAAACTGAGTAGAGCTAATTGATGAAAATTCAGGAGAATGTATTCATTATGTTAACCTGTCCACTGTGTTGAATCACAACATTTGGAGAAATACAGTGGACGCAGGGAAGTGGCTGTTTCTCCTTCCAGTTTGAATTGGCCCATCCTAAAATGGTAGTAATATATATTCAACGGATCATAAAAAAAATAAACAGTAGTAGTTGTGCATGAAACACCTGATACAAGGTTTAGTAGGTTTTTTGTAGGTTTTTTTTTCCTGTTATAGATAAGGTGTGAAACCTTAGAATAGTTTTGAACCTTTCAGATGTTTGCTTATCTCAAAGAGCTAACCCCCTATGAGCAGAACAGGAGCAAAACAGAAACCAAGGCCACGAAACTCACAGAAACCAGACCTGAGACCTGGATGAGCTCCAGGGATGATCTGAGCCTGTGCAAGACACCAGGGGTGACAAGTTTATGGTGAAGACTACTAACTTCATCCCTGAGACCCCTAACGACCTCTACCAAAAAGTATGGCCAGACACAAAGGGGTGGAGAACTAATTTTAATTCAAAGCAGGGATAGCTACTGAATATGTATAGCCGTATTATGTAATCTCATGAATATGTAATATTTAGGACATATAACCTCAGAAAATGCCTGTGCTCGGCATGCACACCTTTGGGAGCAATACTGTGTGTGTCCAGCAAGGAATAAACGTACCTCCTTTATAACCCTCTAAGGTTGTGAAGCTGCTGTTCCGTGTGACACCACTGTTGTCCTATCTAAATCAGATGCATTCTAAAAGAGCTCCACTGGAATTTAGAAAGTAGAAAAATAATAAGAAAATATCTGTAAAAATATCTGTAAAAATAAATATAAAAATGTAGTACTTTTTCTCTTTTTGTCACTTCCATTTCCATTTTTAGAATTTGAGGTTTTGGTGATTTTTGTCACACTCAACCGTGTTTGATTTCTCACCTGTGATACTCAAAAAGTTTAAAATGACACAAAATATTTTTTTTGTCCAAAAATACTTTGCATAACTGATTTGAGGATAGTGTTTCAGGCCCACAGCTTCAATAACAATACTTTGCATAAATTTGTATTTTTCAACATAAAAAGCAGTTGAACCTGAGAACCACCATTTTCCTTCTCAGGTCTAAGGTAGAATGAAATCAGATTTGCAAATGCTTGCAAAAATAGAAAGTTCTCAACTTTCTAGTACCAACAACTAAAATATTTTCCTTCTAAGTACTAGTGAAACAGGGATAACATGCATTAAAGCTGTTCAGCAAAGAGGTGGTAAACTGTTAAAACACTTATTCCTAGCTCACCTTGGCATTACTGTGAAGAAAAAACTATTACCAATGTTAGCAATCAAGTTCAGTGCCATTTCATGAACTTAAAAAATATTTTCAGTGTCTTCCTCCACCCCAACATATTGACTACTTTGAATTGACTTTCCAGGGAGGCTGCCACCTAACTTGTGGGATTTTCAATGAAATACCAAAAAGACAGACTAGGCATGTTACATAAAGCTCACAGAAACTGCACAGCTGGAGTATATTGCATCAGAACACTGAGAAGTCCATGCTTTTCCTCCGTGTGGGTGTGAAGAGGCTTCCTCCTGCTCCCCATATGGATCTTTAGAATCCGGGGATCATAATCAGATGGTCAAAGTTGTCCCTAAATCTCCCTGACTTTTATTATTTGGCTCCCACTCAACACTCTTCAAGAACTTTCAAGAATTCCTAGCCCTCTTCTGATGGAGGGTAATGGTATAGAAGAATTTAGGTATCCTGGGGGCCTCTGGGGAAAATTCTCTATTCTGTACAGAGCTGCATTCTTTCTCTAGTCTGCACCTGCATAAGGGAAGAACCCACATCATATTTCACTTCAATAATATTCACTCTAATAGGAAAACAATCAAGTCTAGGGTGAGACATTCTCTACTTGAGATATAAGGAGATGTGCATTTATGTTGACAGTTTCTTACTAAGTTTCAGGATCTTCAATGCTCTTCATCCATTTGTATGAATGAAAAAACACTAGTTGTTTTAATAACATCCCGCTTTTTAGTAATGTATTTTCCCCTTTGGTTTAACCACAGAAACAGTTCCACACTGAGCACTAAATTATCAGAAACTTAAGTTTATGTTTTGAAACCAGGTCATATGTGGGCTAAGCTGTGTAACACACCTGGCTTCTCTCTCTAGACACAGCTAAATTTGAAGGAGATAGATATCCTTTTGCGCAAAGAAGTAATTTCTAGTATTTACCATTGTAGTATGGAACTAGCACAGAAAATAAAACCAAGCTGGTTTCAATTCTGACCACTGCTTCCTTATCAGAATTATTTTGAAAGACTCAAGGCAGAATCTTTATTAATGATAAAGAAAAATGATTGCAAGTGAAGAAAAATTCCTCTCTCTGTACTTACACTGCTACAGAGGAATAAAAAGAGGAAAGAAAGAAAGTTATTATGTACAACATAACTGTATAGAAAGCATTTACTGCAGTTAAATCCATAGGAAAAATAACTACGTAATTATTATTATTTTAATAATATTTCTTTTAGTGTGAAACCATGTTTTAAAAATTAAGCAAACATGCTTTTGGGGTTTTTCTTTTTCAGATTACACCATATGGTTGCAACTTGTCTAATGTAAGATATGCGAAACACCCCGTGGACTACATTGAATCTTCTCCTTTTTGACATGGCATATTTATAACAGAAATAAAAACACATTCCAACCCTATTATCACATCTACATAACCTGGGCCTTTTTTACTAGAAACAGGTAGGTGCTGGGTTTTTTTTTGCCAGGACCCTTTGTTCTTCCTATGTTCTGTGTGATTCGTTGTTTTGATTGGTAAATTTACATATAGTTTGAAAATTGCAAATGAGATCTGCTACAGGCACCTGTTTTTTGGAGTAATGTAAGGCTGAACCAAATCATCTGCAGTTCTTCAGCTTGCTTGATAATTTCATGCTTCATTGTAAAGCCTCAGTGCCTACTAAGCCCTTGAGTGAATCGAGCCGTTGCGATAATGGCCAAAAAGGTGTCAGCGAGCCATCAGGAAATTTGAACTGCTGCATGCAGAGGAACTATTAAGAGCTGCTAAAGTGAGAAGTGATATTATGTAGATCACTGAAATGTTATCATCTTCTTAGCATTTTGGAAAATGTGAGGAAAGTTCAAAGCCCTACTGATGTAATTTGTAAAAGGAATTGGGCTGTTTTCTGTCTGTATATAGGGCAAATTTCTTCTTCAGCAATACGCATACTCAATCCAACCAGAAGAGAAACACCTGAGCCATTTCCATTAGGAAAACTGTATTTTTATAATAAATGTTCTTAAAATATCAATTTTATTGAGAAGAAAAATGAACCTTTGTCTGATCTTAAGATAGAAAGGACTTGCCTACTTGCTTGAGCAGGATATCCATAGGCTTCAAATATGTTTCCAATCCCACATTCAAATTATTGTAGTGACTATATTATATTAGACCATATATATATGGTCTGTTTGGGGAAAAATTAGAATCTCCTTCCAAGAAAGGAATGTTTTCTCCAGAGAGGAAAAGGTTTTCTTAAAGAAAACTCCTCAACAGATGTGCCAGGGTAGCAATGAGAAACTCTAAAATGGGCTGATCACACCTTTCACAGAAACCAGACCTGAGTCAAAAACTGCTGTTGGGATACCTCAACTAAGCAGTCAATAGAAGTAGGAAATGTTTGTCAGAAGAGTAAAGAAGAAGATAAGTAAATTTAGCAACTGCTAATTCATTTTTTTTATATTTTAGAAGATTTTTTTTGTTTAGGAGAATATTATAGTGCTGTCATTTGATAACTTAGATACACTTAGAAGGCAATATGATTTTTCAGGCGGTATTTCATGCCTAAGTCTAACATTTAAGCTCAGCCATTTCTTTTTATCAGCTCAATATTACCCCATAGAAATCAAAAGCCAAAGTTGCAGATTCTTCACATGTGCTTTAAATGAATAGTAAATGACTTCTGGTCTCTGACTGCAAACAGGGAGCTAATGCATTGTCAAGCAGTAGATCACCCTTAGGATTTCTAAGTCTCCTCACTATCAATCCATTGTTTGCTTATTTTTCTTCATTTGTGACCATTTATGGGTCATGGCTCAGCTTCATATAACATGCAGCAATCCCTTGGTGTGTTCCAGGCCCATAAAATTTAACTTTTATCAAGTGCAGAATCCATTTTTTTTCTCCTTTTAAATCATAGTTGAAGGAAGAAAAGAAGACAGGCTTCTTTGTCCAAATGCTTCACTTTAGCTTCAAACAAGCAAGCTAGCATTTTAAAATATGGATGAAATACAGAAACTGAGCTCATTAGAAACTGGGGGGTGAGGGTTGGGGGGTGTACACATAAAATTAAATCAATGTCTTCCCAAGACTTGAGAATATAGTTAAAAATAAAAGTCTTAATATGTACTTTCTGGAGGTATACAGGGTGCAATAGTTGCAGAGAGAGATTGTGATGACTCGCAGAGGATTGGAAAATGACAGGTACAGAAGAGAATGAGACCAAATCCCATGGTTCTTACAGCCCTTTTACTCAGGTGAGTTGCCACTGGCACAAAGAAACCAGACTGTAAGGGAGACATAAGAGTTAGGTTACAAAATCATTCTTTTCTTTCAATGTTCTGTTGTTCCCAGCAGTATACTCTGAATTGTTTTGTCCTGGGGTGCCTAAGTGACACATGAGTGAAGCTGAAACCCCTGAGCAATCTCAATGTGCTGCTTAAAAATCCCATTGGTTTGATGCATAAAATAAAAACCCAAAACCTTTTAATGTCCTGACTATTAGACAGTTACTGCTGATATTCAGGCTCCATGCTCTTTTCTTCCTTTTGTCTCTTACAAGACTTTTATTGCTTTTTGCATTTGTCTCAAGAGTGTTCATAATCACAGGCAGTGCGGTGGACTACCTGGATTTAAGAACATGTGGGCCTCATTACAGTCCACCTCCAAGAAAGAAAATTGCCTTTTCTATAGGTCCTCCTATCCTCTAGGGAAAACTAAATATATCTGATTCATCTCATCTTTCCTCAAAGACCAGCCCCTTCAGTTTTGATGCTGAATAATCCACACAAAGCAAACACTCTTCTGGAGAATGACACAAAATTATATCTTACAGGTATGGCTGGTAGCTCTGTGCATGCTTGGTGAAGTCTTTTACAAAGGCATGGTGGTTTTGCTGAGGTTGCTAAAGTGTAAGGATTTCTTCCTTATATACTGACTTTTAACTGAATGTCCATTATGGCTACCCAGAATTCTACTGTTATTACTCCTTGTCATGTATTTCATTACATAACCTTTAGATCGTTAGCACCTGAGATTACTTTTTTCCTAAATTTTTCATTCTATTAGAGATCAGCAAGTACTATTGTAGATCTGATGAACCAAATGCTTTTCAATACCAACAGTATTGTCAAGGCCTGATTTCACTACCGATGCTCAAGGTTAACTCTCATGTGTACACATGCGTAGTCCTGGGCCATGTGGAAACAGCTCTCTTTAGGTGCTAAGAGGGATGACCTCCTTCCTCTTTCTGAGCCCCTTTTTGCTCAGAAGCTTCATTTAAGCTCAGTCCCTTGCACTTAATTGTTGCCTAAGCTGTGTCATTCCTGATCATTGTGCCCTCCTGATCCTGGTGTCTTGACTTGACCAGAGGACCTGGCCCATCTCTATGGTCCTGCCAGGTGGGCTGGGCTGGGGGTGGCCCTGGGTGCTGTCACTGGACATGCTGTGCTCTTGTCATGGGGCTACCATAGGGCTCTATCCCACATGGCTGAGGGGATGGTCCTCTAGGCCTTCCAGTCACCCCTGGCTCCCTGTAACCAGCTTCCTGAAACCTGCAGTGAAGCCCCACTGCTCTCTAGTGCATACTTGGTTTTGAGTGACTGATATATTGTGACTGGCTCAGCAAAGAGATATTTGAGGTAGGAGGTGAAAATTTCTTAAAATCTATTTCACTTTAGGTGTAGAAGTGTGTACCTTATGCTTTTATTTCACCAAGCCACAGATTTTTTTTTCCTTTTTAAAGAAAAATTAGGTAAACAGGTTGAACAAGCAAGCTCAAGTCTCATTTCCAACCTTCCATTAGGCAGAGAGGATCCTGAATTTAATTGAAAACTGAAGGATTTAATTTTTAGATTTTCAGTTTGTTTTTTTGTTTTTTTGTAATCTGTATTTATATTTTAAACTAAAGTTAATTACATGTTGGGAAAAAAAGTCCACTTCCTTCATATCTGTTTTATGCAGGCTAAAATTAAACCAAACAATTCTTGCTTTACATTAAACTAGGTAATTAAACATGACTTGTAATCTACACTTATAAGAGATTGTTTATGAATGAATTTGACAATTTGACTTTAATTATAACATTTTTTATTACCCCTTATCTCAGCTACATTAAGAAAGGAAAGTTACTTTCTTTTGATAATCTACACCTAAAATCTATATATTGTTCCAATATTTGCAAGAGTTTACAACATTCATTCAGAATACTGTGCCTTTTACAACGTCCCAAAAAATTTAATCAAGAGGCAAATCAAACTTTAGGAATGTATTAACCTTGTTGGAGTTTGGTCAATAAAATCAGCTTCAATAATATGATATACTGATAGAATTATACAGTTTATTGGCTTGTCAGATGATTCAAAATATCATAGTAATCTTAATTCAAAAATGGAACCATTCTGCTTTGGTCAGAATATCTTGAAATTAAATCTTCCATTTATACTTGTCTGACAGAAAGCCTAAATCTGGGAACAAAATTGTATCAGATTAAAAAAACCCATATATATACCTAACTATACATAGTATATAGATGTAGGTATCACATATGAAGGAAACTGCATTTTCTTAAGAAAAAATTTTTTCTAAGCATAAAATCCATGCTGTCAAATCCCTTGGATTTCTATATTCAATACAGAAAGCATATATGGTGTATTTTTACAGAATAGCAGTTGTACCATCTGCACTAAATTACATGAAGAGTGGCCAGAACTAAAGGTTTACTCAGTTTAATTTCTTCGTAAAGAGAGGTCATTGTCAGAAACTCAGTGGCTGTACATGCTTTATTTATGGAATCTCTGAGGAAAGAACTTAATGAGATGAAAACACAATAGGTTTAAATTATGTTGGGATCCACACCTTGCCTGGTAGTGGTTTTAGGTATCTGCAGGTGGAAGACTGAAAAATAAAATCATACATGCATTACACAGAGGATGAAACACAGAATCTGCAATTGAAAGGTGAATACGAAAAGGGCGCAAAAATCCACTGTGTTTGAAAATATTCCAAAGCACATCCAAAGAGAATATAGACTAGTTAAAATTCCTCTATAAGATTGGGGAAAATTATTCTTCTACAGTAAATTTAAGTGAGGCTGAACAGTTCTAGTTAGGATTTATATCAATAAATTATACTATAAATTATTTTACTGCATAATGATTTTTATGTATTTGAAGTAAGTGAAGAAATTTAATGTGGTTGTAAGAAATGTTAGTGCCATTTAAAGAAATCGAATAAAATAAGTAATGTGATCTAAATGAGATATTTAACTGAAAGCTAAAATATATTAAGTAGTGGATATCTCATAATCCAAGTATGGGTTTGGTAGCAAACTAAGTATTTAAACAGTATGTAATTTTAGTAACTTTCTTCCTATAATTACTGACAAATTAACTGCAGTATACAGGATCAACAACTAATGAATATTTCATAACTGATTACAAGTATAAAAAGAATTTACTCCTTGAAGGTTGTTGTGACAGTGTCTTTAATGAATACTTGACATTATTAATACCATATTTATTTATATATTTCACATTGGAGCAGTACCTGATATTAGGCATTAATATAAAAATAGATGATCTTTGACTTGAGTATCTTATGTAAAATGACAATAGGCTAAAGTGGAGAAAGGATAAGAAGAGATAAGTTGATAAAGCTCTCTGGAAGTCAAAGATGACTGTCTCTGGTTGATATTCTAAAAATAACCATTAATCCTGAGAATAAAAGAGGGAAATGCTTTTTCCCACCTGTACTGAGCCTTACCTCTTATTTCTGAGAGGGGAACTGGAGGATTCTTTTGTTCTCATTATCATTTCATCCAGTGTTGTTATTTATTTAGTGATTTTAATTATGCCATTAATTGTCAGCTGCATAAAATTGTCCTCAGACTCCAGCCCCTTGGTTTTGTCTCTCTTATTTGAGCTCCAGCCATGTTTCTGACCATCCGACAAGTGAAAACATAGCTTTGAAGAAACACTGAGATTTTTTCAGGGAAACTGTATTCTGACAGCTTGCATTTTAAGAAAAATACCAAATACCAGCAAATTTATGATAAAAATCATGAGGGTTGACAATGCTGCCATCTAGCCTTTGAAACGTAATCAACAGGAGCAATCTGACACAAAGCAGAGTCTCCGAATGTCTCCATTAGCTCCCTAATTACCAGGCACCTAAAAGGACTCCATTCTGTGAAGTCACAGCAGCTTGACCATGCATGACAAGTCCTCCAAGATAATTTTCAAGAGGAGGACACTATATGTATTGATCTAGTGACATCATATACTCAGATGTTCAGAGGCTGCATACATGGGACCTTGGTGTGAACCCCCTGTTAAACAAATTTAAAACCCAGCAAGCTTCTGTGTGCTGTCCTTTAAGGAAGGGTTATGATCTCTGGAGCACATCATATACTCTCATGACTGGCTTCCTCTGTAAGTTGGGCTGCTGATATGAAAAGCTAAAAGACTTTAGAATAAAGAAAATTTTTCTATGTCTAATTATATTCCTCTCAGTAGTATTAGATTTAAGTCGCATGTTTGGGAGCTTTCATATTATCTAACAAGATAAAAGAGCAGTCATCTTCTAATGTATATAGGTAGGGTTCATTGTAGGTTGTGTTCCAAATGCTGTATTTTTAGACAAGTTTAGTGTGTGCATGCAAATCTTTGTATGAGATATATCGTTCTTATATGTATTAATATGTGGACTGTTATCACTGGTTTGAAATGCTAATTTGCTTTTTTTTTTTTTTTTTTTTTTTTTTTTTTTTTCCCGTTCTTCTTTTAAAACTAGCATTTGTCATTGTTTTGTTCTAGCCTGTTTCACAATAATTGATTTTGTGTTCACTTGTTAATTGGTTTAGTTGTTACTTTATTGAAATTCATGGATTTGCTGATGTCCTGAGGAGGTTGTGTTTTCACTGGTAGTCACTAATTGGAGAGTGTTAAGCATTCATAAGCTTGCAACTTGTTCATAAAGCAATCAACACATTTTATTAACTTTGTCTCTGCTCCACTCCCTGAATTTATGATCCTGCTCTCAGCTGAAAACAGGTGCCATATTTGCACAAGAAACTCTTTGAAATGAACACATAGTTTACTTTTAGAAGACTAATTTCTTGGAGACAAATTGCTGTAGTTATTATTATTTATTTCTACAACAGAAGCACTGAGAGCATCAAGGTATAGTGTTATGTGTAAAACAAGAGAATAAAAGGTACTCAAAGCACCCAAGAGCCTACAGAGTAAGGGTTAGATGTATCAGTCACAGGAGGAGCTTAGAAAGCAAGCAAGCAGAAGTGCCATGCACACCAGTATAGCTTTGCAAAAACAGTGTACCTCCTGCTTAGGAACTCCCCTTCCTGACTGCTTCTTTCCAATGTGAGCAGAAGAACCAAAGAAAGAGAGACAGCAGAGATGCTGGATGCCTCATCTGGTGATCACCAAACATGGTCAGAATTGATCAGCACCATCTGGTGTCAGTCCTTTAGGAAAGCGGGTGAGTAGGAGATGCAACATGTCCTATTACCCTGCAGATCCCACTGCCCAAAGACCTTGCTGAGAGTCACTTAATCTCACAGCCAAAAAAATGGGTGAAAAATGAAACCTGGCCTGGCAGTTAGGCCTCAAAACTTTTAAAGTTTCCACAGCTGTGCCATCAAAGGCAGTACACAAATCAGGAGACAAGACACAGATTCTTTAGCTTTGGTTCCCCCTCTTTCCAATCCCTTTAGTTTTTGTCCTTATGTTTTTGATCTTTTTCTCATTTAAGCACTGTAGCTGTCTTTTATCCTTTTGTAATCCACTTAACAAGGGAAAATTTAGGCTATATTGTCTTAATAATGTTGCCTGTAGCATTCCTAAATCCTTGCCCTCCTCCAGTGGATTTTTATATCGTTCCCCATTGCTATCTTTGTCTAAATAAAATCAGACTGAACTATGTGGCTGTGTACTCACAGCTTCTCTCTCCAGCTTTCTTGGTGATAAATTCTCAAATAACTACCATATACTTAGTTATTGTCCACCTACAATTATCATAGGTTTATGATAATAAACTTTATACACAGTGGTATAAATATATTTACATTATGCATACAAGGAAGTACAGACTGGGGCAAATGGCTTAAACTCTCTGCTTAGCACAACCAGATTTTCCCTTGAACAATTAGCTGCTGTCTGTATATTGATACTGACTGTGCCTCAGGTCTGGAGGAATCTGTCTTCCTCCACAGAACTGGAGAAAAGAAGGTAAAGAAAGCTGCCTAGAACTTAGACCTATCCCTCACTACTTACATCACAGGTTCAGCTGTGTGTGTCATGACAGCCATAAGCTGTTGGGGCCTGGCTGACAAAAGCAGGATAAAATTCTGTTGCAGTCAGAATACAGGTAATTCAGGCTCATATTATATACTTTTTACCTTATCAATGAGTTTATACAGATATGTCTCAAACATCTTTTCAGACAGAAAATTGAGCAGGAAGACAGGCAAACAATCATATTGAAAACCAACCTTACATAATAACCCAGACTTAATAAATAGATTGCATCTGAAACATAAATCTCTGGATAATTTCCCAGCAAGAGGTGCTTTGTTGGTTTTGTTTGTTTGTTTTGTTATTGCTGTGATTTTTTTTTTCCCCAAGAATATTTTTGCCTGTTTCAATAATCTTACGCTTTCTATAGAGAAGTACATTTGATATTTTGTAGCTTTGTAGACAGAAAAATCACATTCCTTGTATTGTGTGCTCTCCAGTTCTTTCTTTGTCCTTTGGTCTCCCCCCATCCCTTTGTCTAACAAACTCTGTACCTCTTCTCATTTAAATTGTGCCTCAAAATATCTTCTGAGAAGAAAATGTCATTGCTTGTCTGCCACTGTAAAGAAAGATTTGGTTGGATGAAATGTATCACTGAGACAAAAAAAAAATTTTTTCCAACTTATTTTAGAAAAGAACTACTGAGGAGATTTTTTTTTTAATTTTATTTGTTTATTAGAAACATCTTCATAGTACAACCATCCAGACTTTGTGTTTTCTGGATTAAATAATACACTACTGGCATGGAGACTATTGGTTTTTTATTCCCCATGTACTGACAAACTGAGTAGAAAATCAAAGTAATCTGTATCCTTCCATCCGTGTTGTAAATGATAATCTCTGTATTCAAATAGACATATATATTTTTTTAGTTGTACTTTTAACCTGAATAAGAAGCTATCAGTGTAGACATTGGGATAGGAAAATACAGCAGTTGGTTCGCCTTACTGTGAATCAACCCTGGTTCATCTGAGCATGGCTGAGGCAACATGATGTTGATGAATCAATGCTCCTGCAAAGGAGGGGATGTTTGCTTAGGACAGTGATAGAAACCTGAATTCTATAGTCGTTACTTTCTTCATGGTAACATTTCTGAGATTGAGACTTTATACAAGTGCTCACATCTGTTTAAAATTCATTAAAGTGTTGAATTGCCTTTACATTTTTGAAAAGTATTGGTTTACGTTCAGAAATAACTACTGTCTTTTGATCTTTATGCTTTATGTTTGGAAAAATTGCTTCATACTCTTTATTTAACTTGCAAGCTTATTGTGAAGCTTAATTAGTGAATATACAAGAGGCACATTGAGATCCTTAGGCAAAAGATGTTCTCTATCGTACCTACATAGACATTAATACCTTTAAAAGCAGCTAATTTGTACAGCCAAAGCAGTTATCTGCTTATACTTCATGCCATTTCACAGCCTGCTTAAATAAATGCTTCAGTTAGAAAATGAAAGCAGAAGGGGTTTCAGCCATATATTCATGACCTAACCTTACATGATTTTTTTATCTTTCATACAACTATACAACTAATTTCACCAAAGCAACTATTTATCCTCCCATCATTTCAGTTCTGCAAGACTGATGAGTTTTGGCAGCATTCATTTTTGAATGGTTTATAGGCCTTCAGTATGATTAATTTTATCTCAGCACAGGAAAAAACAGGTGAAAAAAATAATCTTCATTTTAATAACTACATGGAAATAGTAGAAAATGTCTCTTGGTAGAACAGTTATATTTTTGATAAAATAGGCAATGAGCAAATGTATATTAACCTTCTGAAATACACTGTGAGACAGGAAACTGGAAAAATAAAATTAAAAAATGAAAAAGAATATAAAGAACCCAAAGACAATATGTTTTCTAAAAAGGATAAAAAAAGACCTGAAGCATGAATACATGATGTACCCTCTTCGAGAAAGCAAAGAGTTTCTTACAAGTGAGTCATAATGTATTTTCTAACTCCCAGGTTCATATTTTCTGTCTTTCTGGGGATCAAGAGCTTCTGTTCAGCAATGCTGCATGTTTCTTAAGTGAGAGATTGTTTCTTGTACCATGTTCTCTCACATTTAGAACTCTTCAAGACCCCATTTCAGCCACAGATATTATTTACCTGTAAAATGAGCACTGGGCAGACACTGGGAAGTTGGCTTCCCACCCAACCTCTCTGTCCCCAGGCCTTTTTTNTTTTTTTTTTTTTTTTTTTTTTAAAAATGGGATTTAGCAATTGTAAGAAAGAGAAAGACATCATGTGACAAGACAGTTGTCCACGAACAGTTCTCATGGACTCTGCAAGTTGCCAAATTCCCATGAATTCCAGAGTGAGAGGTTGCAGATTTTGGGTAGAACAAAAAAGTCCCCAAAGTTATTTGGAAAAATGGCCATTGACTGAGATACTCTGTATCAACTGCTATGTTAAGAAATTCTGATAGACTGGTAAAAATGT
The DNA here is from genome assembly GCA_013398155.1 of Pedionomus torquatus. Classification (NCBI taxonomy): domain Eukaryota; kingdom Metazoa; phylum Chordata; class Aves; order Charadriiformes; family Pedionomidae; genus Pedionomus; species Pedionomus torquatus. Next base: position 396,104 of record VZRU01019028.1, on the reverse strand, counting down.
TCCTGTGCAAAGACAAAATTACAGTCCTCATTTGACTGTGATCAAGTGCAATCCTACCCTGGCAGTCAGCTAGTAAACCCGCTCAGTCTCCAGGAAAATATTTCAATCAGTTTCTGATGATAGGGCGTGGAAATAGGTGGGCAAAAAATGTTTGAGCATGATTTATTTTTTAATTTCTATTTAAATCATTCTATAGCCCCACCAGTTCCCCCCAGACAGCTAAAAATCAATGAGCCAGGGACTGCACAGACCATTGGCAAGTGCCCATCATTCTTCAGAACTTCAGAACAAGCAGGGTGATTAATCCATTTAAATTTACTGCACAGGAAATATCGGAGGTGGCAGATGCTTTCCTCAATTGTGATTTACATTGAGAAGAAAATTAAAACCCTTACCGTAACAATTAACTGACTGCTCCACTAAATCCAGTGTCATCTCTGCCTTTTTTTGTTTTCTTGTGGAGAATGTGACTAAAAATGCTTCCAGCTTTCATGACATGAAGAGGTGAAGTGCTGGGTGTTTTGTTTTGTTTTTCCCATGTTGCCTTATTTATTTATTTTTTAATTATTAATGACATTCAGTTACTTGTTTGGGGTTATGATTTTTGGGGTGGGGAACCACTAGGGAACACTGCTTCAGAGACTGATTAATCTGTAGTCATTAAGAAACTTCACAGACACCGCAGCAAAATTGTCAGTATCTCTTCATTAGCTCCAAGATACAAAGCTTTATATAAGTACATCTAAACCTCAGCTGTAACATCCTCCTCAGGGTATATTAACAGTGCAGGATTTTACAACATTTCAGGACTAATTTCCTGCTTATTCAGATACTTTTTCATCACAGGGAATTTACACAGCTACAGACATCTGTCTTAATAACATTCAGAACGTTAATACAGGTCTTGAGGACATTAGGTGATTGAGACTGCAGCTAGTCAATTCTCCCCATCATTTTGAAATGATCGAAAGAGAATATTCCATCAGGCTTTGGAACATTTACTGAGTTGATTCATTTTTATTCTGTAAATTATACTAATTTTTTTTTCCTTAAAACTATGGGCTGTATGTAAGACTTACAATGTGTGCAGTGACAGTTTGAGGAGGAAGACTCATTTCATGTAATGATACAAGTTTATGATACAGAACCTTGTGAACTTTCTCTTCCACCAATATAAATTCCACAGAGTTAAAGGCACTCATTAGCAAATGATCAGAATAGTATGTATGTAGGTAAAACCATATTTTGCCTGACCTTTTCTTAGTGTTTCTATAACCTTAGCAAGAGACAAAACCAAAGGATTTCTCAGTGTTCTAGTATGTATTTCTCATGAACATTTATTGTATTTTAAAGCTGAGGGATTCTCAAACTTTTCTTGGTGTAGGCTGCAAAGCAACGAAGGCAATTGCATCACGGGTGATGCCATCTCATTACAAGTTTCCGAGCTGAATGAAAGTGTCTGTATGTGGAATGTCAGTATGCCAATATGCTTGACTTGGTTTTGCTTTTCTCTAGAAATGTCCGTATAGCCACTGTTGGAAACATGATGCTAAGCTATGAAGCTTAGGGCAGAACCAGTATGTATAATCTTATGAAGACTGACAAGTATAGGAGACATACGGGAGACATAAATCTTGCTATAGCTGCAGAATCGGTGTTGTGCGTAGCTGGTGTAAGTAACAGGTGACATATTATAAGGTATATATGAACTGATTAATTACATTTTAAGTATAATAGAGATATCCTTTTTTCCCTCAGATAGGCGCTACTTACACAGGAAAAATGTGGGAAACTATTTGAATGCACTTTGTCTGATAATATAACAAAAGCTTAGATTGCGCATCCCAAGCATGATTTGGGAAGACAGCTTTTCAGAGATCTTGAGATCAGCATTAAAATACCTACTTTTTAAAAATCTTATGACCAGGCAATCACCACTGTTTTAAAATTTTTAAAAATCCTGTGACCAGTTACCACTACTGTTGTCTGCTGCTGGCTTTTTCTTCAATGAGAATAAGAGAAACAGCAAGCTGAAAAAAAATCGCCCACCTTTTCAAATTAGAAATATGCCACAGAGAGACTTGATGATCTACATCTTCTGTCCAAAGCTCAGTTGAGGAGCTGAAGAATGACAAAAGCTATAGAAATGGATGGCATTCTTCACCTCTGCAACCTGCTTGTTCTTTTATTTCCAGTTTTACAATGTGTCTGAGACAACTACAGTCACTGTTTCAGAGGACCTCGATTTTCACCTGGTTTTACAGTCATGGGGGATTCTCTTCACTGAAGCATGGGTAAAAAAGGAAAAGAGAGAAAAAAGCATTATGAGAATGACCTGGCTGTAAACCCCTCTTCCAATAATCATAACATAAAGAAGATATTTACAGTATCTCCTTTTATTAATGAAACAGGAAATATTGTGTATCTGCTGCTTCTTGCTTTTTATGCATAATCAAAGGAGAAATGCTCTCTTTGGAGAGAGCTCTCTTTTCTTTGGAAAACTTCAATAAATACTTGTAAATGTTTAAGAAACCCATTCTGAAGTCTATAAATATAAAATTAATATTTATCTTCTCCTCCCTTCAGAAGAAAAGATAAATTGTTGCTTTTAAAAACCTTTTACTTATGTATGTATGCATTTATTTATTTATTAAAACACTTCACTAATTATTACTATTCCCATATAATATATGGGGGGGGAAAAAGACAGAATGGGAAAATAGTCATATATTACAGGAAGTGGAATGTGGAAGGGAATAGGAAGTTTCCTAGTTCCCTGTTTCTACAATGGCATTGCCTTGCACATATAATTAGCTGCACAAACATTTGCATTTACGTGTGGTCCTTTTTTATGTTTACTGAAATATCTCCTCTTTTTAACCCATAGGACATGAGGAAAGGCCATTAGCAGTTCATAAGCATGGTTGTTCGGCTGCTATAGACTTTCACTACAGTTTCCCTGTAAGTTGATAATCAAAATTCTTACCACGGATTCTATATTTTTTGTGGAATAAACTCTTTCATTCAAAAGCAAGATATCTGTTTGCATGGATTGTCCTCAGAAGAAACAGAGAACTGTGCACTCAATTATTCTACATTCAGGCACATCAACGGAGAGCAGAAAGTTTGGAAGGCAAAAACTGTATATAGCTGAATGTATGCTTTAAGAGGAATATGATGCATGAGGCTTAATGTATTTATGTAGATTTGGATTTTATATTATTATTCAATTGGTTTATACTTTTTTTTATCTGCCTTGCCTTTTATGTGTATGGTAACCTATGAGTCCTTTGGATTAGATTGTAATGAAAGAAATTATTTTCTAAATAAAAATGTATTGTTCCCCATAAAAAGATGAAAATGTCAACCTCTTTGTTGAACTACATGAATTGGTTTTAAAATTGTTTTAAAACATAGTTATTCCAATGATTCTTAATTTATAAATCAACATTGTTAAGATTAAATAACTTTCTTAAACACAAATAGTGACACTGAGGCTTATTTTACTCATCAATTCATATGAGATTAAAAAGGATATGGATCTATTTTTGTGGAGTGCTGAGGCAAGACAATGGAAAGTTTCCTGCTTAGCTGGCAGAGCTTATAAGAAAAAAATGTAGGTAAGCAGTAGATCTACAGAGAGAGAGAAGATGAGGATATGAACCTTAATAAGACTAAAATCATTATAATAAAGGTTATATATTATGGTATTTTTGAACCTGATCTTTCTACATCATTGTAAACTTTTAAAAGTGATATCAGCAGTCCCCATTGGCCTTTTACCTAGCCATTATCAGTTGACTCTTTCCAAATCCTGTGGGTCTCAAAATGGGAAATGAAAGATGAGAGGTTAATGACTTTATGCACTAATTCAAGGAGTGCACTCTATTTGTAAAAGTGCTAAGACTCCTGTGGCAGAAACTGTCAAGTGAATAGTTTGGGCTACTATCACTGATGGAGTGGAAATGTCAAAGAGCAACTCATTAGAGTCAGAGAACAAATAGGTAAGGATAATCAGAGCTTTGAAAAGCATGAAAGGTACGAGCAAGTAGATGAAGTAGATGTGATGGAAAAAAAGAAGACTCTGAAAAGATTTAAGGAAGAGTAGTCAGTGAAAAGGGAGATGACCATGCAAATAACAAAGAGCAAACAGATTCTAAACTGTTGTTCTGCTAGCATTAGCCTGACTAATTTTCATTCCGACACAGAGTTCAAAAAGTTTTTTATACATACATATTCCAGAACCATGGCAATATTGGCTCAAAGGAGATTTAACAGTCATCTAGACACTTTCCTACTTGAATCAAGACTACATTCAATACTAAAGTCAGTCAGCTGTAGCTTTGTCTAGCGGACTCTTGGAGGAACCTCTATAGCACTATGTTTCTCTGCTCTCCTAATTTTAAAATGAAGAAGGTTTTCATAATGTCATTTGGAAGATGCAAAGGCTGAACCTGTAGCTGTTGCCTTTTGGTTTATCACCTGCCACTAATGTAAATAGCTTGCTCAGTCCAGCTGGGCTTTGGCTTTTCTGTATTTACCCCATAATGCCTAAGAAATGCTACTGCACTTTTCTTTTCTTGCCTGTCCCTGATTCCACTTCATGTGTGCTATCTCTTTGTATTTTCATTTTTTAAGAATTTCCTGCTTGGCCTCCTGCTAACATGTCTTATCTTTCTGTATGACAGAATAATGAGTGGTAATAATTTATTTTTTCTAAATCCGTCAGTCATTGAAAACAACTCTGCTCCTCTTCATGGTCTCCCAGGGGATTCTGGTCAGCAATATATTGTGTTCCTGAAGTCTAGAGTCCTAACTCTGTTGCTTAATCTCTCAATCTCAGAATCTGGGTTACAGCTGCTTCTCCCAATACCTGGTGTAGGTAGTTGAAATGAGCCATACTATAGGGTGGAAAAATGGGGTCCCTGGTCTGTGTTTAAGTGGCAGTAAATGAAAAAGGAAGGGCTCAATGTCTGATGAACAGAAGAAAACATATGCCTTTGTTTTTTTGAAGGGAGATATACTTACTTGCAACTCCACAAAAATTTTAATTGAAACATTTTTATGAATATCATGCATTGGTTGACACAAAACTTGGTATCTATCCAACCAGATACACAATGAAAGACTTCCTTACTTTCCCCAAAAGAAAATTAATTGTTAATATCTTAAAACTTGCACTAGTGAATCAAAATAGTATATTTGCTTTCATGTATTATATTAGTTACTACTTCTTTACCAAAGCTCACTTCTCTTTGAATCATGTCATATCAGAGATGTTTACCAGAGTACCTTGCAGTGGTGATCTGGTGTAAGTTACATTTTGAGGACCAGTATCATGCCATCTTATGCTCTCCCTTATGAGGAAGCAGCAAAGTGGAATATGGACCATGTTTGATCAGCTTCTGCTTTTGCTGCAAACTGGCTAAATATCTACTATCTGATCCTATTGTAGTATCAACCAGTCTAGACTCTTTCTTGCAGCTGAAGCTCTAAAATCTTTCATTTTTATTGATTTTCTGATATACCAATAAAGTTATTCTCCATTGTCTTCTGGTCAGTAATCCAGAAAATTTACTCTATTGCAAACAAGAATAAACACTCATGTATATCCTTGGTCTTTTCAGGACATATTTTAAATCATTCAAACTAGTTGTACACTTTGCTGAAATGTGCAAAGACTAAGGACAAGCTCCAAAGGAAATTTAGGCTGAATGAAGGATGCAGAATTACTCTAAGATACCGGTTAAGAAAACCCCTTTACCTGCTTGAAAATTAACTTTCCATCATGAAATCTCTTCCAATAAACTCATATTTAACAAGACTACTTGGTATAGATAGACTACAGTTATTGAGGCTGGGCAGTCCACCTTATGCCTGCATCAGGGCAGGATTTTTTCTTGCCCTCTGTCTTGTCCCATGATTCCCACATTCTTATCTGGACAGCAGCCAAGTTCCAATAAGAGGAATAGCTTGTACAAGGTCCATTCTATAAATTCAAGGTTAAGTTTCTTTCTTAGGAATGGGAAAGGCTCTTGCACTGATAAAATGGACTCATCTCTACTTTCTTGGGCATCTGTTCTAGTCATTCTGCTATTACACACAAGGAAGGAAAGATAACACTGTCCTTTTGATTGAAGGGGTGCAACGTAGCCAGGTATGTAACATTTTCCTCGAGGCCCAGTATCAAGGTGTGAATTTCCCATGAAATAACTGCACTAAGGGCTGCACTGAGAAGATCCAGAATCCAGAACAAGCATTAAACATGTTGGCTCAGGCAGTCCCAGTCATGGGCACTGACATTTGCAATGCATCCTCTACATCTACAATTTGATGCTTAATTTGGAATGAACAGTTTCACAGTGACTGGGTCCTGTTCCTACTCTGAATGTATCAGTGCTTTACTACTTGATGGATGGACACCACATTAAAGCTATAAGATTTCCACAAGCATCTTTAAGTGTGTTCTAATATTTGAAATCTGAATGCTGTCACCTAAGTACCTATGTTTAGAGTGTTTTTTGCTAAGGGGCAAAGAAGTTGTTTTGTTTATAATAAGACATACCAACTCTATCAGAGCCATTGCACTGAATGCTGTAGATGTACATGAGGAACATTAGGCTTTATGTAATATAGTAAAAATCCTTATGAAAAGTTGAGAGCAATGACAAGAACAGATTAGTGGATATTGCAAACCAAACACTTCACATTTAGGCTTTTTTTTAAAAAATTTGCCTTTGAATTATATTTTTATAAAAACATTTTAAAATATGAAAATATTTGAATATTTTTTAAGTTAAACACATCTGAAACATTCCAAATCAAGGGACTTATTCTCAACTGCACTAAGGCCACTTTACTTTATGCTGACATCAGTTACAGTCACTTGCATTTCAAAGCCCCCACACACTTGTGAAAAGGTATAAAAAGGACTTAATGTAAATGAGAATTCAGCCGTAATCTTTTGGGATTAATTGAACTCATTTATAAATAGCAAGAATTAACAAAAACATACCTTTGCTGCCTTCATGTCTGTCCTTTCATTCTTAACTAAGCACCATGTCCTGTTAATTTTACTTATTTGAATAAGTATTTCCATGTGAGAGTCCACTTCAAATTTGGATTTTTATGTAATTATTTTCTAAAGAGATAAAGCATTATTTCCATTTTGCCATTTGATTTTATCAATAATCTGTGAATAGAGTGGGGGCTCTGTTTTCAGAGAGCACTTCTCTTTGAAATCAGAAAGAAAAATATAATCTCCTTTACAGTTAAAACCATGATGTTTGCCTAAAACCTTTCAAGCAGCTTGGAACTCCTCCAGTAATTCTCAAGACCTTCCTAGAGCAACACGTGGCTAAGAAAACCCCGTTTTCTCTTCACCACCTGTATTGAATTAGATTAAGTGATCTTCACTGATTTTAAGGTGAGAAAGGATTTGAAGTCCTGTGTTCTGTGTTAGCAGTTTGCTTTTACTCAGACCTCTTTACAGTCAATGTAGAAAGATAGGTAAGGTGACTCATACTTTAAAGGAGTTTGCTTTGGAACTGCATTTTTGTGTCTATTGACTACTTGAAGACTACTACAAGAAAATCATCACCTCTATCATTTGAACCACCTTCTGAATGTTAATGTTAGGGTCAAAATTCTGTAATTACTGATCTAAGTATAGTTGAATAAGGTACAAAGTCATCTGTCCTGAAATGAAAGTACATTCTTAATGAGATAATTACAAAAAAGTGAGAGACATAAATTAAATGGTAGTTAAATAAACACTCATTATGATGAAAGACTGGACAGAATGGAAAAATGGTATTAGAGGGTGAAATGTCATACCACATGAGTATTTTTTTTTCTATTTGTAGATGATCATAAAGTAGAGATTATGTTGTTGTCATGGGTGTGTTGGCTATCTAGTGAAAAAAGATTGGAAATACCCTAATCAAGCAGTCCCAGTAAGAGGGCTTAGTACAATAGGGACACACATGGGAAGAGGAAAAATTAGCCTGATCAGAAGACTGAGTTTTGACAAGTAAGACTCAGGGGCAAAAGCTTTGTGGCATAAGCTAATGCAAGACTCTTACTCTCATCCAATTGCATTGACACAAAGGCCCAGTACAAAAAATAACCGCCAAAGCCATAGAGTAGATTAGACAGATTGGGTAGATAGGTCAGCTATATCTTTTCTCTCTCAAACAGATTATCAAATACTGTGGAAGAAAAGAATAAAGTTTATTCAGTCTCCTTAGCCATCACTTTGTCATACTTCTTTTGGGAGAACAGAAGGATACGAGACATTTTTTTTTTAATATAACTTTCTGAATTGGCTTTGGTAAATCAAAGAGGTCTGCTGTTGGAAAGTAACTCATCATGCTATGTCTATTGAAGTAAACAAAATGGCATATCTCTACCAAGAGAAAAAAATAGAATAAGTGAAAATTCAAGTTGCACCACCTCTGAAGCCAATACTGGTTGATTTTATATCTCTTGGAATATAAGGCATGCACAGATAAGTATCTAAGAAATTTGCAAATATAATCTTTTCTTTTACATCCTTAGTATAAACCTCTGTAAAGCTGTAATTGGTTGGACTTTTCTCCCAAAATAAATGCATGGAACTTCTGCATCTATATGAATTTTTTTTCTTTCTATTGCTAAATATAAACAATTCACAGGGTGTTTTATTACTGTGCATTGAGTTGAGGGGATGGCCACCAAGATGGACAGGGAGTGGAGCATTTGCCATGGGAGCAAAACTGAAGAACTGGGGCTTGTTCAGTCTGAAGACAAGATAGCTTACACCTTCCCAGTATCAGTGGAGAGAAGATGAAGCCACTCTCTTCACAGTAGTACATGATTGGAGGGCAAGAAGAAAACTTTCATAAATTATAACAAGAGAGTTTCAGATTGGAAATAAGGAGAACCATTTACACCAATGAACAGTAAAGTATGAGTACAAGCAGGCCAAGGAAACTGTGAACTCTCCATCCTTGGGGGTTTTCAATATCAGACCAGACAAAGTCCTGAGTAACCTGTTTGGACCCCCTGAATAACCTCAGTTGATCCTATAGTGGACCCTGCTTTGAACTGGGAGTTAGACTAGAGACCCTGAGATCCCTTCTAACTTGAATTGTCTTATAAACCTATAACAAGTATTTTAAATTAGCATAAAAAAATATGTTAAAACCTAACTGTGGGACACTGAACAGTAAAATCACCCATATTCACACAGCAGACAACATTTATATTTCTCAGAAATCACCATTGAACACAATATTATCTACATTCTTTCCACTGTATAAACTTAGACCCTTGTGTTTACGTTAGTTTTCTATTTTTATGTTCATATGTTCTACTGTGCCAGCAGAAGAAATTTGGAGGAGGTTTGTCTTCTAGTCTGCCATTACAATTTGGCCTGAACTCTGCCACCTGTACTGTATGAAGGGCTTTGCAATGTCCAGTTGAAGTATGAATGCTCACTTTTGCTTACTAACACTGAAAAGAAGAATTATGTTCTAATAGAATCCTGGCCCAGCCAATTCTCCAGACCACTCAAGGGTGAATAGCTATAATTAACAAAGGATTGTTTTGGGGTTTTTTTGTCTTTTTTTTTTTCCTTTTTGTTCAAGCCACAAACTGTGTGTTTAAGAAAAATCTCACAGACAATGGATTCATTTGGAACTCACACAAAATAGCTCTAGAGAAAGCTGCAAGATTTAACTTGAAATGACCAACTAAATCCAAATATTTATCTGCTGAGAAAACTTTATGTGTACCTTTACACATAATTAATAATGCTTATATACATAGATTGAGCCACCCGATGCATATTTTTCCATTGTATATCCTCATTTCTCTGAAACAGAAACCAGAACTTTTATTATTTTATGACTGTTTGATATTTGGTTAAACTAGTGATATTTGGTTAAACTCTCATGTATAGTTCCAGTATCCATCTTCACCAAAACTAAATCTTTCTTCAGAGTCATTACAGGTTTAAGTATGATTCACAGTTTTCCATAGTGACATTATCAAAAGGCAACAATGAATTAATGAGACCAAAATTAATGGGTCTATCCTTTACTTTTCACAGGTTCTCCTGTAGGCTGCTCAACAGCTTGTTTATTCCACAGGCAATCCCTTCAAGCAGACTGAAATAGTTGTTATACTTAAAACAGGAAATCTTCCAAATACTTGTTTTCCTGTTTGAAATATGAAAATTCCATTTTCAATAGTGTGTCTACAGCTGGCCAAGCAGAAATGATCCAGTCCCAGTGTCTTTGAACTGGATATTGAATGTCTGCTGAGCTGGAGAAGATTTATCCTTTTCAGGAATGGAGATTCATTGAATTTGCTACCCCTTCGGTGGCTTATGATTCTGGACTTTAGGACTATGGTATAATTATGAACAGAACATACATTTTTCTCTTTCAGAGTTTTGTGCAGGTGTTTCAAGGTAATTAAAGTTCCTGCCTTTACAAATTGATGCAAATAAAAAGAAAGGCTTTCAATTAAAAGGTGGAAAACTCTCTAGAATTTCTAAATTCATTTTTTATAACACAGGTAGTATATTCAGACACATAATGATGCCTTGTAATTTCAAAGCTTGTTTGTCACGTATTTAATGACCTGCATAAGTAATTTGAAGCTTTCTTACTCAACAACAAAGTGGTATTCCCAAATTACCATGATTCAAATTCCCCCTGAAATTAAGCAGAGACTCATCAGATCTAATAGCTATTTTTTCTGTCTGCATGTGTGACTGTGTGACTGTGAGATTTCTTTGGAGTAATTTTGATTGACAACAGGATGGAGAACCATGTCCAGATACACAGTTTCTGAGGTTGAAGCGAATAAGAAGCATCTGGGTTTTTTTAATAAAATCAATATTTTCCAAGTAGCTGCGTCATAAGGGATATTTAAGTGTGAGTAAATACATTGGTTTCAGAAAAGTACTGTAAAGGCTGTTATTCCAGTCTTTGAATTTGTCCCTTTTGTATTCCTTTCTGTTCTACAACAAACTTTTAGCACCCAAGGTGTAAATTAATGAAAATGAAAGGTAATTCTGTGGAAATACTTTAACCACAGTGCAGCTAGTAGGCACAGACATGATACAAAGTGCATTTACTCTAATGTTAAGAAGAGTTCTCCTGTTCTTCGTCTGCTCCACCATAAAAATAGAGTCAGTAAGCTGTGGAAAATGCTGTGCAGACTATTAAAATCCCTAGGTATTCAACAACATTATTATATATTAAAGCTATTTAATCTGAAAGCCTAATAAAAGCTGGCACTACAGGTTAGTCAGGGTGTTGAAAGTGACTCGTTTTATGCGTGATGACATTAGAGGGAAAGCTAATAGAAGCATAGATTGTGACACTGTATAATCATTAAATATAGACCTAATTTAGTTGGTAATTAACCCTGGAATACTATGCTATGAGTGGCCCAGGAAAAAAAAAATAAAGAAAGGACAACAACTTGCCAAGTGGCTGAAAAATAGAGGCAGAGGCACAGAGGGTAAAAATTTAGGTAAATAACAATCAAGACACAGTTGACCAGTTTAGATTGCCACTTAAAAACCTTTGCCTCTGCTGTCTTATCCAAAGCATGCTGAAAGAGCAAGCTGCTGAAGTCTGCTGCAGAATCATTATCATCTGTTCATTTTATTTCCAATGCCAATTATCTTTAATTATTGGAAACTTTTTTCAATGTATAATGACTACTGAAATGTTAGCATGCTCATTAAATTGAAGCTCTAGCTCAAGAAATAGATTTTGATAAGCTATGTTACATTATAGACCTGCATTTTCTAGTACTTCATCCTCTGTTAACTTCAAGTCCATCTTTGCACAACATTTTTCCAAGATATATTTATGTATTTATTTATTTTTACAGAAGAAAGGAACAGAAGGCCAGATTTCTCTGTTGAAAACTGACATAATTAGTATAAAAAGACAGACATGATCTGAATTGCTAATAGCTAAAGGAATAAATATGGACAAACATTGTTTCTGGAGGGCTGGGTGATGTCAGTTGAGCAAAGGCAACAGAAGTCTGCAATCCACTTGGAGCCCATGGAAAAGCAGAAAGAAATTTCCTCAGAATCTGACTGTTTATAAGACTCATTGCAGCCCACTGCACATCCAGTCATAGGTATTGGGTGCTATCCCAGGGACCATCTTGAAATCTGGTTGCATGAACTGTAAAAAGAACGAGGACCCAGATGCCTCTGTGTCACATCCAGAGAGTACAATCCTGCTGGATGCTTCTGTGGATTTCATATTTTCATCTCGAAAAAAGCTAGGCGAAATCTGGCTCAGACTGAGTCCATTTTAGGCATAGGAAATCCGAAAAAAACAAGTAGAGGACTTGGCTGGAACTCCAGAAAGAACAGCATGTGTAAAAAAAAAAGGTAAAGGAGGAGAACTCCTCTGAGCTTTTTGATGTGTCACCCTACTGACATCACCATGAGGCCTGGGGAGAACGGATGTGCTTTTGTCTCCCTTTCTCATTGCCTTACCTCAAAGGCAATCTCCTTCTTCCTTCCACGTCAAGAAAGTCTCTTAGTGCATTGTGTTTGTTCTGGCCTTCCTTTCTTGAATTCCTCATTGTCTTCTGACAATACCCATGTTTTGTATCTCCTCTGATGAAAGAATATTTTACTGAAAAAATATAATTAAAATGAAAGCAAAAAACTGAGAAGATGTGCATGTAAGAGTGCATATCACTGTGTGCGAGCATATAGCACTTTTCTTTCTCATTTCCCATCAATTTCATTTGTCATTTTCTTCTCTTTCATAATTAGGAGATCTCAGGAAGAAAAAAGAAGGGCTTTTTTTTTTTCTTTTTTTTTTGGTGTAACTTGTTTTAATCAACCTCTCTGCCCTTACTGCAAAAACACATACATACAACATCATAAAAGCAAACACAAAAATGTTAAGGTGACAATTTTAATTTCTTTTAGATGTTGTAGTTCTATTTCGAGTTCTGTATTTACTTGTTAGGCATTACAAGACTCATGACAGACATAGTTTTAAAGTGCAGTTTGATCTTTAGGGTTGATTTTTTAAGGTAGCCTTCCGGTTCCAGACATTCCTGTCATATTATCTAGTTAACGATACAAAAAGTCAAGTACAAATTTCAAAATGAGACAGGGAAGCTAAATGCCTATATAATTTATTGCTTTTAATTTTTGATCTGGATTGAAAGCTTAGTTGGTAAAATTGGGTTAATACTATTTTTTTTCATTGTATTTTTATGAACTGTATATATGTAAATGCTTTGAGATCTTACACATTCAGAAAAAATCCCTCAAAGTGCTTTTTATTGTTTCCTTTTTAACAACATGTGAGATATGAGCAAGAAAACTCTCATCCTGTTACTATTTCCACAGAGCACTGCTGGTGTATAAAATTCAGTTATTGTTCTAGATCTGAGGTCAAAAGAAAAACATTTTTACGAATCCAGAAGATGAGATATGGGGAAAAGACCATTTCACTAAGTCAAAAAGCCTTAGTGAAAACTGTGATGATGTCCTCTAGTCATCAGACTACTCCATTCCAGTAGAGAAAACTTAAAGAGGTATCTTAGTGACTCTGCGCATTTTCACGCCCACCTTCCCATGAACTGAATATGTTCCAGCTGCTTCTAAGGACTCTCTCTATGGTTTTGTTAGGAACAATGCTTCTATTCCATATAAAAAAAAATATTTTCCATTAATAAATATAACATATACATGTTTTTATATGAATTCCATATTTGTGAACCTCCTCCTTTGTCCTTGGTAACAATACTGACAGCAGAGTCAGAATGACTGATAAAAGTGGTTATCACAGTGCTTTCCAACTGACCTGCAAGATGAAGTACTGGTGAACTTGTAAGGTATTTGGGCCCTGGTGCTCACAACAATGCCAGCTAAGCTTTGCAGAACCATGGGATTTGGAAAAGGTTCAAAGAGCCATTTGAACTTTTAGGGCTTCATCCAGAACAAACAAAGCTGCCTGGTCATTTAGCTGTGCACAACGCTAATCATCACTAGCAGTAAAGTCTCTGGAATCAAAAGCTGGCTGAGAATTTTGTCAATAATATGTGAGGCAGAGCACAATTCAGTTTTCTCTTTAACATTTATATTAGCTGTGCTGAACTGACAGTAATAACAACTTGTTTTTGTCAGTAAACTAAGCAGATATGACGAGGACAACACATGGGGTAAATTTTTATAGAGATGCATAGGGTTTTAGCCATGGTCTTGTCATTAAAGTCAATAGAAACTGGGCGGCTGAAACCCCAGGTAACTCTTTGGCAATTTGTACCACAGGGAGAAGATAAGTGAAGTAATAAAATGCTATTTTTTCCTGTGAAATTTAGTACTCAGTAAAGTTGCTAGACTAGCAACAGAAGTTCTTTGCTGCATTTATCCACATGACAGGCATAGCATAAGTAGCAGCAATATGGATTTCTTTCTCCTGCTGTACCAATGTGTTACATATTTTTTCCATGGCATTCATTATCGCCACTGTGATCTGGGGCATTATTTGTAAAATGTATGAGTTCAGCCTTCCACCCTATTCATTAGCAGTACTCATTCCTATACCTAGCTCCCCTAGAAATGAGCAGGGTTTCTTCCTGCTTTTACAGGCGGTCATGTGAGCCTGTTATACAACGCTTATGCTCACTATTGATCTGTTATCACATGAATAGACTCACTGAAGACAGCTGCAAGCATCAGCTGTTTATTGTTATGGTCTTAATATGCTTCCTCCTTATGAGGTGTTAGACATTCCTTGCTCTGAATAACTGAGGATGAGGATACAAAGGGCTGAAGAAATTATAGCTGCTGTTGATGAAGCAAGAATCATCTACAGGCTATCTTTTCCTATCCTTTTCCATACAGTTGGTCCTTTGTTTTCACCATTAAGTACCGAGCTAAGCAGAAGAAAGAAATTAAAACTGCTAAACCTGGCTTTAGGAAAAAAAAATAAATAAAAAAAATAATGTTTTGGAGATTTAATTTACTTCAAATTTTACATACTGTCTCCACTAAAATCCTTTCCTATGTCTGCTTGCCTGTCTGCTAAGATCTTTAACTTACATTGGCAGATGTGTTCCTCCAAATATAAAGGTAACTTTTAGCTTTCGTGAGCTCTGAATGGGGAAGAGTGTACCTGATTAGAAAAGAAAGAATGTCCCAGATCTTCTGAACTGCACTTATCCTCAGATTCTTCAGCCTCTTGTGATGTTAGAAGAAAGTAGCTTAATACATCAATTACCCTGTAAATTGCAAAAAACCTCCATGGAGAACAGCTTTCCCTACATTCTAATTAGGGTAGATCATGATCTATAGATGCACAGGATGAAAGGATGAAGAGATGTTGCTGCTCCTACAGTAATGTTTAGCTTAATGAAAGAGGAAGGTAGTAATATTCATAGCAAAGAGGATGGACAAATTATAACAGTGAAACAATGAGGAGAAAGGAAAATAAAACATATCCACTTAAAAGCCATTATCCATTTAAAGCCTTAAGTGTAAAAATTAAAGTGAATTTTGCATTTCCAAAACATTAATTTTCAGTGTTTCTTTCCTGTGTTTTGTCCACATCTTTGATGCATAATTGAGCTAAAACACCTGTTGTTGAGCCAGCCATTCAGATCATCATAGCTTGCACCTTTGTAACAGCATGATTAAGGAGTGATCACAGGGGAATAAAGTATATTTCTATGCCCTGACTGGTTTATATGTATCTCAGGCAGTTAATAAGTAGGAATTGTTATGCTGTTTCTGAGAAATAACTGTACAACTTTTATTCAAAGCAGACATTCCCAGCCACTGGTAGCCTATAGAATTCTCTAACTGGTGCTGAGGGGTAGCAAAATCTGAGTACTGTGTCCAGTTCTGGGCTCTCCAGTTCAATAAGAACAGGAAACTGCTTGGGAGGGTACAACAGAGGGCTACCAAGATGATTAGGGGACTAGAACATCTCTCTTATGAGGAAAGACTGGAGGACTGGGATCTTTTTAGTCTGGAGAAGAGAACACTGAGGAGGGGATCTGATCAATGCATATAAATACTTAAAGGATGGGTGTCAAGAGGATGGGGCCAGGCTTTTTTCAGTGCTGCCCAGGGACAGGACAAGAAGTAACAGGCACAAACATGAACATAGAAATTTCTATCTAAACATGAGGAGGAACTTCTTTCCATTGAGGGTGGCAGAGCACTGGAACAGGCTTTCCAGAGCAGCTGAAGGCATCCCTTCCATTACAGAAGAGAAATATTTTTTCCAAAATTACCAGTGTTCTATTCTAATTCTATTTCCTGAAAGTATGTTCTGTGATTTTTAATATCTAGTTATGTAGTGAGAGAATGCATAGAGACCAAGTAAGTGGCAGGGATATTTTGAGTGGTTTTTCCTCTGTTGCACAGACAGATGGAGATGGTGTAAAACAGTGTCCTTGTAATGTGAAATTATAGAAAAAGAGTAATTAATAGCCTTAATTGGGGTGGGATGAGGAAGACATGAAGGAGGGAGGGAGGCAGGGATGAGGGAGGTAACTCCTCGAGGGCTTTTCCTGTTACCATGACGCCACCAAGGAAATGTATGTAGCACACCTTAGTCTCTGGAAGAAATTTTTTTTTCATACAGACCTTATTACTGGCTCCCAATCTTGCCTGCAGTGTCACCATTTGAACATTCTAAAAGAAATGTTATGGGATGCAGGATACTGCAAGAATACTGAGCTGTAGTCTTAAAGGTCATCACTTCTGTTGAGGGGGCAAGTCCTGGTACTAATCTTTGCACTCACACCTTTGCTTGGGGTTTTTTAACATCTGTTCAAATTCAAGTAATCTCCTTCACTGCTACTTCTTTGTCATGAAACTACAAGGAAAAAGTACTGATATTTTGCCCTCTGGGCTCTTGATAATCCTCATCTCCTTGGAAACACTTGTCAAGCACATTTAGATATTTCCTATGGCTGACTAAATAATTGGCAAATCAATAGACCAGTGTGAAAGTTTTCTACTCTTGAGGCACCCACATAGATCTGAGTGGGATACTCTTACATATTCTGAACTTCATATTTCACAAAAACATGGATATATATAGTGTTGTGTACTGCATAAAAGCATGCAAATAGTATTTATTAGTGGGCATGGCACATAAATAACTGAGATTACTTATAAACCAAACAGAGCAACAAGAATAGTTTTCAGATGGTTGATCCTGCTCTTGTTTCTGCAGAATTATGTCAGATGGTATAAAGTGTTTCAAAGTTAAAGAAACAAAAAAATAACACCATTCTGTGATTTTTGAGGTTTGGTTTGTTTTTTTTTTGAGAGTCCAGAGATTGTTTCATATAAATATCTAAAGGGCAGATGTCAAGCAGGTGGGGTCAGGGCCTTCTCAGTGGTGCCTGATGACAGGACTAAGGGCAACGGGCACAAGCTGGAACATAAGAGGTTCCATCTGAACATATGGAAAACCTTTTTTACTTTGAGGGTCACAGAGCACTGGAACAGGCTGCCAGAGAGGTGGTGGAGTCTCCTTCTCTGGAGTTATTCAAAACCCACCTGAATGTGTTCCTGTCCAGCCTGCTCTAGGTGTCAGCCTGGTTTGGCAGGGGGGTTGGACTAGTTAGACTAGATCATCTCTGGAGGTCCGTTTCAATCCTTAAAATTTCAAGATTCATTAAACTAAAATTATAGAGTACTCTATGTGACTTAACCTCTGCTGATTTGCAGTCACTCAATGGTTGAATTCAAGGTACTGACATTCACTTCCAGAACACTAAAATAGCTGGAATCCTCTAGCCATTTTAAAGATCACTTGTTCACTTTCCATTTCATAGAATCATAAAATGGCTAGAGTCAGAAGGGACCTTAAAGATCATCAAGTTCCAACACCCCTGAAATGGGTAGGTACATCTCCCTAGAGCAGGTTGGTCAAAATCTCACCCAGGCTGGCCTTAAACTTTTCCAGGGATGGGGCATCCACAACTTCTATGGGCAACCGGTTCCAGTGCCTCACCACCCTCACAGTAAAGAATTTCTTCATAACATCTAATCTAAATCTCCCTCTGTCAATTTAAAACTGTTACCACTTATCCTATCCCTACACTTCCTGACAAAGAACACATTTCACACACACAAGAGGGAAAGAGGGTTTTTGTTTGGGTACTTTTTTTTAATCTTTATTGTTCCTCTGAATTTACTCATGGTCATCAATACTCAATGAGCACCCTTAACACGGATTCACTTCATCCCTCAATCTTTTGGAACTTCTATTGATAGATATACAAGTTATGCTGAAAAGCCTATCTATACTCTGAGGCTTTTCCTGAGGGGAATAACATAAAAAAGAGGGTATGAATATGTAGAGTACAGAAAAATTTCCATGCAGATGGGCTTGGTGAATAGGGCAGAATTAAATATTTTCAGTAAGTATTGTATTTAAAAAAATTTTTTTCTATTAAAAAAAAAAAAGTGATCTATATGTCTGTTGGTGCTTATAAAATTTGTGACTTTATATGTATTTTTAAAATTGAGAACAGAAGTATAAATTATAGTATTAAGGATAACAAGTTGTATCATAGTCTACCGCAAATTAAGAACAATAAGGACACCAGGATTGTGTATTGATTCTGACCATGGGTGAAAGTCTCTTCCATGCCTAAAACTAAGGATGTAATACAGGTAAACAAAATGTAGCTTTTATAATACACATGTAAGTGTACATTTCTTGGCTCGGTATCAGATTTTCTATCATATTTTATCAGAGAAAAACATTGTAAACTCTAAGCCACACATGACCCTTGTTTTTTTTTTGAGGGGGAAAGTTTATTTTCCATTTAAATTTAACATCAGGATTTCTTGCTGAGAAGACAAGGCTTGTCTACCTATCTGCTGAGAAAGCACATATAGTCGCAATCAGCACACAATGATCTAAAACACAAAAACATGCACAGGACATCAGAGAAACCAGTTATGGGCATTTTAAAAAAAGATGCTGGGGTCACCTGTCAAGAATCCAGAAAATAATTTACAAAGCTTTCCTTCTCATGCCCAGGGAGGGCACTTGGTTGCCAATGTGAAGAATAGAAACTGCCTGAAGAACTCAAATTGGTCTATTTTATCCACATTGACCAATTATTCCCTTGAACATAATCATGCTCTACTTTGGAAGAGAAAAAGTTAATGTCCTAATGGGTTGTATCTGAGATCTCTGCCATAGAATTTGGCTATTTCATGCCATTTGAGAACATACTAAAATGCCTTCCCAATATTTAGGACCCAAGCTATCTGCCCAGAAAAAACTACAAAGGTAAGGTTTTTTAATAATCACAGACAGATTTTTTTTCACTCATACTTTGTCAAGAAGCATTAATCATATCACATAGCTTTGAGGCTTTATGATACAACAATTTAGCAATCCAAATCAGTATATCTCAATTAAATCCTGAACAGCATGTCTCATATTTCCATCTCTCCATATTCACAAGCCAAGCTAATATTTTATAGGTAAAGAATCAAGTTACATGCTGCATCTAGTGTTCCTCCCATTTCTCAGGGCTCTCTGAATAGACATTCTTGAGTCACATGGCAATGTAACACTCATGTCAGTATTCCATAAGATGTATTGAATATCTATTCTAGTCTGAGCTTAGAATAGGTATGTTTTCTTTTTACTTTTAAATGAATACTCATTTTAGGACAAAATTGGTGAATTTCAGGAGAATGACACATTTTTTGGGGGGTGGAATTCTATGATGCTTAACAAGAGATTAATTCACCAAGAAAGTAAATAAGTATACCGGTTATTCTATCTGCAATTGGGTCAATTTTGATTCAGTCTTTGCTAAATTTCACATTACAGTAGTAAGTAATAATATCAGAGAATATTTCCAACAAATTATTCCTTTTGTTCAGTTACCTTAGTTGTTCCAATTTTTAATTGCAACATAGGATACAATGCCCCTGAATGACCTGTAGCTATCCATAGGTTTATGCAAATATATGCTATACATTATTCTTGAAACTATTAAGTAATATATATGAAATAAACTTAACTGTATTCTACAGCCTGTATATTAGATAAATACAATACATTCAATATCGTTGATAAGAACAGCTTTTTTTTTTTTTTGTCTCTACAAAGGGTATCACACTTAAAGAAATGTGTCAAATATGTAGAAATTCTGTAAATCTTGCAGTCACCTAATATAGCTAATCTTCTTTGTTTGATTCATGGTACAGAATTACACTAGCAGAACAGAAGGAATATATTGTGCCATGGTGATTTTACATTAAAAAAAAAAAAAAATTAATAGGAAGCTCTGCTTTAAAGTGCTTCCAGAATAGCAGAAAATTCCTTCTCAAAATAACCAGTGAAATATGCATATTTGTATTTGCACAAAACTGTCTAAGGGCTTGTATTTTGCTGTCCCAATAATAAGCTGTCTAAGCTCGCTTACCCAGCTTCTCAAGACAGGATGACCTTGGAAAAGGCTGATATAGAATCATTTAGGTTGGAAAAGACCTTTAAGGTCATCAAGTCCAACCACTAACCTAGCACTGCCAAGTCTACCCCTATACCATGTACCTAAGCACATGGTAATGATTCAGCCACTTCTAAACCTCCCTTGGTACAACTTCAGGCCGTGACCTCTTGTCCTATTGCCTGTTACCTGGGAGAAGAAACCAACTTCTGCCTCTCTACAACCTTCTTTCAAGTAATTGTAGAGAGTCTTAAGCCTCCTTAAGCCTCAGCCTCCTTTTCTCCAGACTAAACAGCCCCAGCTCCTTCAGCTGTTCCACATAAGACTTGTGCTCCAGATGTTCTAACAGCTCTGTTGCCCTTCTCTGGACTCACTCCAGCACCCAAATGTCTTTCCTGTAGTGAGGCGCCCAAAACTGAACACGGTATTCAAGTTATGGCCTCATTTGTGACAATTACAGGGGGACAGTCACTTCCCCAGTCCTGCTAGCCACCCTATTTCTGATACAAGCCAAGATGCTATTGACCTTCTTGACCACCTGGGAACACTGTTGGCTCATATTCAGCCAGCTGTTGACCAACACCTGGAATTTCTCTTCCAGGCAGCTTTCCAGCCACTCTTCCCCAGGTCTGTAGCATTGGATGGGACTGTTGTGATCCAAATGCAGGACCCAGCACTTAACCTTGTTGAACCTCACACAGGTTGGCCTTTAACATACATACATACCTTAGTTCATATGAGGAAATAAAACTTCAGCAGAGATAAGCGTGATATTCCTTATTCTCATTTCTGCTGCTACTAGGGCCATCTTAAGCAGTGGCTGAGGCCAGCATTCTTCCTTAGACACAACAAAAGTAGCAGTCAAACTGACTTTTAATTTCTTAGCTGGAGCAAGTAGCCAAACTCTAACTGTATTTGCCTTCCATAGGCAAGTACATAGTTCACCTCTAACTAGAACCAGACTTTTGTACATGTGTGTACATCCATTAGGAATAGTAGTTATACTCTCATCTGAGCCTTTGTATCAACGTGTTTTAGTTAGAGGTCTCTTCCTTATACAAAACTATATAAAATAAAGGCATAGAATTTCCTCATAGGAAGGAACGGTAGAAGTCAAGAAGCTTGCTATTAATGTAATAGAGCAGAAGAAACCTCTACAGTAAATTCACCTCCTTTGTGAATCTAAAACCAAAATTAAATAAAAAATCCCTAAAACCTGCTACTCACATGTGAAACTGTGGAATTGAAGATTGATTTTATTACAGCCAAAATCACAGAAATAAAATATATATGGTGCAGAGTGGAAAGGAAAAACATAAATCAGCAATTGATCCTCTTCTTTGCCAGTAGGAGAAATGGAGAATATCTAAGAGGTAAATGTGGCATTGATTAAGACAATTTCTTTTTTTTTTTTTTTGTACAGAAAAGTGGAGTCTCAAAATGCAGAATTAAATGAGTCAGACAATTGTAACTCCCTTCTGGTTCTCAAAAGACATAATGGGCATGCAATAACACTTTCTGAGTCATTTTTCTAAAAATTTTGTAGAGAAGAGTCTGATTGCAGCTCTGCACAACTGAAAACAAAAGAAAACATGTCATGCTGGACATGTCATGCTCCATTACCCCTCCAGGGCTGGAGGTGAAAGTGGCAGGCCTAACAAGGGTCATGGAAGGTGGCTGCACAGGAGGATGGTGCATGATGCTCCAGGAAGCAAGAAAGCCCAGGTGCTCTTTATTTTCTGGGAGGAGCAGCAGAAGTAGACCAAGGTGCTCTCTTTTTTTCTGAAAAAGATAGTGATCTGAGGAAGAAACAGTGAGTGAAATGCTCCCAAGGAGCAAAAGCAATGAGCACAGGAGATGTCCTCGAGCACATGCTCCTCTGAGTGTTTTGTGTGTGAGCAGCAGTTGAACACGCACACATATGCACACAAGGCATGTGCCATCATATAGCCAGGCATCAGGCTTCACGCTTAGAAGTGTGAGTGGGTAACTTAACTTGCAGGAAGTCAGCAGAAGCATCTCTGAGCCAAGACCTGCAGGTCTGCTTTAGGCTAGGGAAAGGACACTCTGGACAAGCCCAGCCCATTCATTCACCTTTCTTACAGGGTGCAAATGCAGAGGGACCCTGCCATGAGTTTGAGGTGCCCCACTAACATTCTTTCCTGGTGCACGACTGATGTGCAGACAGTTCCTCAGGCAATGTTACTTGGTGGATAAGGAACTGCTGGCTGGATGGCCACACTCAAGTCAAAGCGTTGACTTGCAGTCAATGGCTCAATGCCCAAGTGGAAACCAGTAACAAGTGATGTTCCTCAGGAGTTGGTATTGACATTAGTGCTGCCTGTCAGCTTTGTCAGATTCAAGGACAGTGAGATTGAGTGCACCCTCAATTTGCCAATGACACCAAGCTGTGTGTCACACTGAAGTGGTTGACACACTGGAGGGAAGGGATGCCATCCAGAGGGACCTGGACAGGCTTGAGAGGTGGGTCCGTGCAAACCTCATGAATTTCAACCAAGCCAAGTGCAGGGTCCTGCACCTGCTTCAGGGCAATCCCAGGCACAGATACAGGCTGGATGGAAAATTAATTGAGAACAGCCCTTGAGGAAAACGACTTTGGGGTGTTGGTGGATGAGAAGCTCAACACGAGCTGTCAATGCACACTTGTAACCCAAAAGGCCAACTATATCCTGCATCAAAAGAAGTGTGGACACAGATTGAGGGAGGTGATTCTCTCCCTCTACAATTCTCTCATGAGACTTCGCCTGGAGTACTGTGTCCAGCTCTGGAACCCTCAACAGAAAGACATGGGCTTGTTGGAGTGAGTCCAGAGAAAGGCAACAAAAATGATTAAAGGGCTGGAGCACCTCTCTGAAGTGTACAGGCTGAGAGGGAAGGCTTTGTGGAGACCTTATTGTGGCCTTTCAGTACGTAAAGAGGGCCTAGAGGAAAGATGGGGAATGGCCTGCCCAGGGAGGTGGTTGAGTCACCATGCCTGGAGGTATTTAAGAAACGAGTAGATGTAGCACTTCAGGGCATGCTCTAGTGCCCGAAATTGTAGGGAGTTGTATTTTTACATATAGTTGGACTTGATGATTTCAGAGGTCCTTTCCAACCATAACAATTTTGTAATTCTGTGATTCTGTGGTTATTTTTCCTAATCCCATTTTTAAAAAACAGGGAAAACAAAAGAACATTTTTTATTGTGTAAAGCTATCAAGGGCATTAAAGAATAGAATAGTATTTAATGGAGTGTAAAGTACAATTATGGTCAAGTTGCTTTTCAAAAGCTGATACTGAAAAATCATTATGAAAACACTGACTTTTGGATGTTTCGGCAGACAGTGATTTGTGCTGTAGCTCTTTCTAGCAGAGTTTTTGAAAGAATGTGATGAAATGTCATATGTTTTTGACATTTGGTTTTCATTAGAGAACTATTTTTCACTTGATGCTGTTTGTCTCTTCAGGTGCTTTTGATGATTTGATGGCAATATTGGCTGCAGTTTATATTATATTTCTTTCACTAACTCAAATTCTTTTTCCTTTTAGTCTAATATTTCAAGACAGTCTGTGTTTTAACCCATTTTTCTCCAACTAAATTAATATCATGGAACTTTTAATGGCTATTCTACAGTTAAAGCTGTACTGAGATAAAATGTATGGTATTGTAGGCATGGTGTCACTTTTAACTTAAAACATTGTCCTGGTTTGGGGTAAAATGAACCAATTTTCTGTTTTACAGTTTTGCTTTCTTAGCTAGGCCTCTCCTAGCTGGCTGGGCTCTGAAATAAACAGCAAATTGTGCGGAGCTGTTCCGTCTCACAGTGATAGGACCTGATTGTACCTGGGGATGGTCTGCAGAGAGGCCCTTGTTTAGACTTATTGCTGGAAGAACCAAGGTCAGATAATTTTCGTCGTTCGCTCGTCGGAGGGTCCCACCTTCAAGGAGGAGCGGACAGGACAGGTGACCCAGGACTGACCAACAGGGGTATTCCATCCCATCAGCATCATGCCCTCTATAAAAGCTGAAGGATCAACAGGTCAAGCCTCTTCTTTCCCCTTCTTCTTTTCCCTTCTTTCTCCTTCTTCGATGGCTGACGTCCAAGGAGGGCCCTGCCTGTTCATCTGCCTCT
>VZRU01019028.1:321993-371430 GCA_013398155.1 Pedionomus torquatus | reverse complement strand
GGGGAAATAGGGGTGGGGAGGCGCATCTGTCACTCAGGTTTTGGTGGGTTTGGCTGAGACCGCGACAAACATCCTGAAATCAATCAACGTGGTGCATAACAGGCAGAAGTCTTTAATTTGATAGGGCTGGTAGGATATTCGCTTAGCAGGATTTTGGTAACCACTTAGCTATCTGACTGTGGTGAGTTGACTCCACCCATCAGCCATCAGCCAAGCACCCACATTGCTGCTTGCTCATTCCACCTGCAGCAGGATGAGGGCAAAACAGGAAGAACAGGAAAAAAATCTTGTGGGTCAAAAATAAAGATAGAGAGATCATTTACTAGTTGCTGTCATGGGCAAAACAGCTGGGACTTGGGGAATTTAATTTGACAGTTAACATAAACAGCACATTATTGATTCATGCACTAGGAAACAAAAAGACAAACATTTAGACACTTGACCAAACATCTTTCCTCCCCCATTGACAGGCTCAACTTTACTTCAGACAGCTCTCCTTCACCACTGTTAGTGCCTCAGGTTACACTTGGTCCCTTCAGCTAGGCAACTGTGAATGCATAGTGGTTTCGCTCTGTTGACCTTTTCCTTTTCTCATATATGGGTCCACCGTGGTGTGTACTTTCTGTACACAGTACATGGAGCATCTCTTCCTCCTCTGACCTCATTGTTGCCTCTGTTGTTTCTATTTTTTTTGCTTCCTTGTATTCCTCACTGCTGTTTTCTCAAATATATTCTCATAGAGGTGCTACCAGTTTTGCTGATAGAATTGGCTGTGTCAATGGATGGATGCGGTATGGAGCTGGCTGGAACCACCTGTGTCTGGCACAGGGCAATCCCTGACCCACTCCCAGAGAGTTCACTCCTGCAGACCACCCCACAATACCAAAATCTTGCTATTCACACCCAATACATTATTGGCTTCTAAGCTGAAAGGAAACAAAAGCTTGTCTGGTATAAACAGGAACATAACAGTTATAATTGACAACACAGAGATATGTCAATGACAGTGGTTCTTCTTTGGATCTCTGTGACACTGTCCAGGAAAATGATACAAAAGTTACAGATTCCTGCAAAAAATTGTCAAAAAAGCTAGTCTCCTGCGTAGAAGACTTCTCACCCTGTAAAAGGAAGGTTGATAAAATAGTTAACTGCACTCCTTGTAAACTTTGTACCTCACATATTTGTCACAAGGACAGAGCCAGCATTTCCTGGCAAATGACAGAAAATTATTTTTCTTCATTTGAAATGCTTTATTTCACCACT
This sequence comes from Pedionomus torquatus, assembly GCA_013398155.1. Classification (NCBI taxonomy): domain Eukaryota; kingdom Metazoa; phylum Chordata; class Aves; order Charadriiformes; family Pedionomidae; genus Pedionomus; species Pedionomus torquatus. The sequence continues at coordinate 370,167 of VZRU01019028.1, read as the reverse complement.
TAAAAGAAAACGATAGTCAGATAAGCAAGTTGCTTTCCCTCCTGCCTCATTGTTTCTCACATACATGCTCACTGCTACTGACTCATGATATGGGGAGATATATTGTACTGAGCCAACTGGGAGCAGAGATGAAGATGATAGTTATGTAGCACTGAAATATGAGATGAATCATGAAAAACTGAACATCATTTCAGCAGAACTGAAACCAAGCCTTTTTTTCAGAGTGAGAGGGCAAGTATGGTGAAAGAAGAAAGCGAGGAATAGCTTGCAAATATGGAAACTGAATTTCAATGGTCATTTTGGCTATGAAGTGACTCCTTTGGGGCAGCTGAGAATGTATGCATGAACAGGGGACATGAACAAGAAAAATGAATAAAGTGGAAAGAAGACAAGGCATCTACATGGGTTTTTTTTTATTTATTATCCAATAGGATGCTCACAACATCCCATTTGTTGCTCCAGTTCGACATACTAACCACCTCAGCGCAAGTTAACAGATAAACTGACAGTACTTAATCTCACACACATGGATTCTGCATGGGAACTTATCTATCACTGAACAAAACCAGGTGAAAATGTTCAACCTTTCTGACTTAAGGAAAAAAAAAGATCAATGAGATTCTGATACATTCCAATGTCTGGAACACCTTTTGTTTTACAGAACAGAAAAAGCCATGAAAAAAAGCAGGCAGTAGCCCTTTACTTTGAAAAGGTATGACAAGTGCTTATACAATGTCATCTCCAAAACCAGTCTTTGATATGTTGCTTTTCTGCTGAGAAGTGGAGAAATTTTATTGCCAAACAGTTAAGAATTATAGCACCAATTCATTGTTCTGTGAAGAAATTGACAATGATGATTCTTATGGACTATAGTCAGTATAATTAAACATCAATTTATGTTATCCATGGAATATATGAAATTTAAGAAAATGTGAAAGTCTACAGAAGTTTCTCAGCTAATCAAGAAGGTATTACTCACACAGGGCACAAGAGATGACAAAGAAGAATGCCTATACATGTTCGTTGATGTATAGTTTTATTTACTTGATAGATGATGAGGCTCTTTCCATCTATCTTCTTAATCTGTATTTAGCTAGTTTCAAAGGAAAAGTTTTAAATTATAGATTGTAAAACTATGTTGGCATGATACAGTACCGTGTATCAATTCACTTTATGGAGATGTTATGAAGTTAACCTACATACCACACCGACTGTGTGAATATTAAAATTCTGATTAAAAAATGCTGACCTGATTCTTTCTCATATTCTCATATTCTACCAGTCTTATACTCATGTAAATCAACTTAAATGAATGGATTTCAACTAGCGTAAGACTGAGATAACTATTTAGAACTGGCTCTAATACATATGCAAGGGGTGACTTTTTTAATGTGGCTTACTTTGGAAAATATTACCAGAGCATAATTCATGTAATACAGGAAAAAGACAACATTTTTATTATATATATGTCTATATATAATACATATATGTATATACATTATATATACACTTTCACTTACATGTGAATGATACACTTTGCATCAATATATAACATTGAGATAGTAATTGCAAAATTTTTATAAATATGTACATTATAAATGATAGATGGCTATAAGGGAAAAAAATTATTTCTATATAGTTTTCGAGAAGAGTAGAGTATTGCTATTCTTCAAAGAAAGCTGTTTTTATGAACCCTTTAGGTGTTCAAAAATCTTCAGCTTACAGTCTTGCTGCAAACAGCAAGGTGTCTCTACAGTTACAGCTTCTATACTGAGCCTTATGTAACTCATTTCAGAGGATGAAAAGCTCCAGATGATTCCACAACAGGGTTGCATATTACTCTTATGTGCAGCCTCAGATACAGCTGCCTTGAATTTCCAGCTGCCCTTGGGGCAGTTAGCTCAGAGCTCTTCTAGCAATGACCCTGGTCTGTCTTTTCTGCCCATCATTCACATTTCAATGACACATTAAGGACAGATGGAAATATTTTGGATAGTCAGAGTGTTCTGTTAAATGCTCTGTCCAAGACTTCAGGTTTGATATATTTCAACAGTTTCCTGTGTGGTCTGCTCCAAAGTGTCCTGAATGGATTGAAGAGTGCAAACTGTCATTGCATTTAAACATGAAAACAATCTTAACACCATTCAGTGAATGCAGTATCCATTAAACTGCTCCTTCAAGCAGGAATCCACAGAATATTCTTCATAGAATCATAGAATCATCCAGGCCGGAAGGGACCTTCGAAGGTCATCTAGTTTGACCTCCCCACAGTCGCAGGGACATTTCCCTTATAAGATTGGCACAAAATTTTAGGACTAAGGATGAAGTTAGACAATGAACTTGCTAAGTAATGACCAGAAATTCAATATGTATCAAAATTATATTTATTTCTTCATTAAATATTAGAAAACTTATCAAGACAAATGCAGAAGGGCCAATCATATTGTAGTCTTTATTAAAACAAATGTTTTGTATGTCTAAGTACTGATATGGTATTATACAACCATAGCTAACTTGCCATTTATGGTTATTATCCCAGGTTTCTAAAAATGAAAATAAACCCACCACAAACAGAAGACTTGCCTTGTCAGTACAAGTAAATTTTATTTATGTATACACATATACATGCTTATATTTGTGTGCTCTTCTCTATTTATATAATTTTATGTAAACATTAAAATATATGCATATTTATGATTTGAGCTGACATTGCATCTTGGAAAGAACAGAAAAATGTTTTAAAATATTTGCATATTCTCTTTTTATGTATGTGTGCATGATATCTCTCTTTCTATATAGTGTATGTTAGAAGTCATTCCTTTGTACACCTTAGAAAGTTCAGTCTAGAGGGTAACATAGTGTGGGTTGAATTTTTTTAAAAATACAACATATCTTTTTCTGGCTTACTTTCTGTATAAGCTTCTAATTTTCTAGTTTTAATTTCCTCTTGATCAGCAGCCATGATTTTCACCAAATGAACCTACATATATGTCCACAAATCACAAAGGAAATTCACTGCATCCAAGATTGAAGTGTATTTGAATTTGTATCTCCAATGACTCTGATCTTGTTTACCTACCACAACCAAACACTGATATTTCATAAGGTCATATTCTTCTACAGCATCAGTTTCCATCTGACTGATGAAATGGAAAGTTCCGTTTGGATTTTTTGTATCATGGCAGTTTTTTTCCATATGTGTAAATATAGAAAGAAGGAATAGATGAAAACTAGGAGACTGCTAGCAGTTATTCAGTTATTACTCATTATTGTCACTAAATCTGTATTTCAAAGACTTTGTGGGGAAGACTACCAGCTGAGATAAGAAGGAGAAAGGGTCATATTTACCCCCTTTAATAATGATTTCCTTGGGCCTTACTAGTGTTCTAACTTTTCTGTTGATGATGTTTTTTCCACCAAAGCTGGGATTTTGATACTATGTAACATTTTAACACTATGATCCCTTGTGGCCACCTTTCTAGCTCTGACTGACATTTGTACAGTACACAGTGCAAATTGCTTGGCACATATTTTGAAAAACAATGTCAAAAGAATGACTGTACTATTTATGTGGGCATTCTTACATCCCGTGGCTCTTGAATTTGTTTAGAAAAGCTCTCAAGCAACCTCTATATACTGCATTGGCAATCCTTAACTTTGATACAAGTTATATATTTCATTCCTGCTTGTTTTACAAATGTTAGCTTACTTACCTTGATTTGATTTTGAAAATATACATTTAAGGCATGTATGGAAACATCCAGTTCATAAAAAGTAGCTGAAAACTAAAAGAAATAGGAATATGAGAAATCATCATGATTTGTCACAGTCTGTGGCATTTTGCTATGATTGCTAAACAGGCATTTCAATAGGTAAATCCATTACTTTGGAGGCATTTGAATTCATTTGCTCTAATGCTTGGGATTCTGGTTAGCTATTGTGATAAAATTAGAGCAAGGCAGAGTGTCTTTGCTTCATTAATCCTTCAGCAGATCCTGCTTTTAATTTTAATCTATGAGGATTCAACTCTCTTATTTTACTTTTTGGTCTTTCCCAGATTTGACTTTTTGACTGCCTTGCTTGAAAGAAGTTCACTAGGGAACATTTTAAAAAGACAGCAGTAGCTATTTCAGTAAAGACAACCTCTTTACCAGCTTTCCCCATCTCAGGCAGTATTTTCAAAAACAGGAGCTTAAATTTATGTTCTTACTACCATATATCAACATTTGCTTAATTTCTAAAGAACGTTTATATGACTTTTTTTGGCCTTTTTTCACCTCAGCAACTTGTTTGTCAGACTTGACCTGCACAGTAGAGGAACTAATTTCCAAGAACAGTACCTAAAGAATCTTATAAATCAAAATTGTTCTTGGGATTTGGTCTGTTCCTCAGTGGCTCAATTAGGAACTGCTGTGCAGATCTTTTATCACTTTTTAAGAGCTACAAATAGCTAAAAATACACAAAAATTTGTTTCTTTTCCTTTACCTAGTTGAACTAAATTTTGTGTTGTATAGTAGTGGAAATTTCCAGGTGGTACACCCCATTTAATGCTGAAGTACTTTCTCACTTCCCTACAATCTCCTTATCTATTAAGACAGTGAGGTCAGCTACAAAACTTTGGTGTACAACCTCATAGATTTTGTTATAGAGAGCTAATGACAATATTTTTGAGAAGTTAAATTTTGTGCAGCCATTCATATATGCTTCCATTATTTTGCCTCACAGGATCTCTCAGAGGGAGTGTGTGAATATTACCTTAGATTTTTGTTTTGATTAAAGCAGTGTCTCACAAAGCAATTTTTATTTTAAGGCAGTTTAATAATGACAGGCCTTAAGACAAGCATACCACATGTTTCCAATTTGAAGTTACTGACAAAATACGTGACTGCTTATCAGTGAACTCTGGTATGAACACATCTCTAACACACTGTTAATGTTAGCAAACCTACATTTGGAATCCCCAAAACCTTAAACTGGTAATTTGCTGTATACTAAGAAGTTTACAGAATATAAATTGTTCAGTGAGTTTGGATCTTTCCCTTCATTAGTACTAGCATTACCAAGTGCTATCCAAGAAGAATCCCTTTCTTGAACCCAATGAATATTCTTTTTCTATTTTGTCAATTACACCTCTTGATTAACCAGCATCAGTGAGAAACTATTCCTCAGAGGACAACACTTTTAAGTAAAGGAATCTAAAATCATATTTAAAAACAAAACAAACCACACTGGGTTTTACAATCCGTTATAGCAGAGGTGCAGAAGGAAAGGAAACTATTTTTTGAGTTTTTTGAAAAAAGGAATGCAAAAAGGAGTTCAAGACCTCCAAGATCAATGCTAGCTTTTAAATGTATGAAATAAATATAAGGATATTTTTTCCCTTACATTTAGAGTAATTTGGCTGCAAGTGAAATTAATAGCATAAAACAAATTAATTGCAAGTAAAAATGGTAACTTGGATAACACATTATTAAGGCAGAAGAAGAGATCAAATTTATTTGAACAACAAGAAAATAGAAAACTATTAGAGCATTAAAACCAGTGAAAAATCATATAAAATCTCTCATTAAAAACATACAAATACTAAGAAGATAAAGGTTGGTATCACTGGTACTAGCCTCATTAACTGTAAATGCTGTGAGGTACAGTGGACTGTAGAAAGCTTATTGGATATTTTGGTCACAGCCTGAACTTACCTTGTCTAGATGATTAATTTCTGGAAGAAAACTACAGAAATGAACCAGTAGCTAGGATTAAAGAGTTGAAATTGCTGTGTAAAGTGAGATTTTATATAAAAGCTTTTGTGTCATCACACCCCATGGAGCAAAGCCAGGAACATTCAGTGCAATTCCAAATCCCTTGTGGATTTTGAAGCTTAAATTATCCTGGTTTGTCCTGCTGTTTAATTGGCCACAATGAAAAGATTTCAGAGGAAGTATTTCCTACTTCTGTGCAGATTATAAAAATACTTCTGAAAAGCTGCTTTAAGAGTGAAAAGAGAGAAAATATGACCCTCTCTTACCACAGTAAATTAACTAATGGGTTTTTATGAGCACAATGATTGCAAGCCTTATCTAAGACGCAGTTCATATGTGTAATCACAAAAAAGTCTCACGCCCACATTGTATCTATCCAGTATGGTCCTAATAATGTAGTTGTATATAAACAGTAAAATAATCTAAGGCTCCATGTTCTGTAATTGCCAAATAGATTAGAAGTACAGGCCGATTTAAAGCTTTCTTAATATTATTGTTTCTATAGCACATTTTCCAGGCTCAGCTGTTGAGAACACTCTTGGTAGGTGGATACTTTAATCAGGGGCATTAAGTTTCTCACTCAGTGATCCTGAGAGCAAGCAATCAGAGCCTGCTGCTAATGCCTATCAGTTATGCTTTCAGGTTATGCTAGATATACTAGAGCAAAACAGTCATAGAACCATAGAATAGTTTGGGTTGGAAGGGGCCTTTAAATGTTGTCTAGTCCAACACTACTGCAATGAGTAGGAACATCTTCAACCAGATTAGGTTGCTCAGAGCCCCATCCAACCTGACCTGAAATGTTGCCAGCAACGGGACATCTACCACCTTTCTGGGCAATATACGTCAGTGTTTCACCAGAATCACTGTAAAAACTTTATTCCTTATAATCTAATCTCTTTTAGTTTAAAACTATTACCCCTTATTCTGTCACAACAGGACATGCTAAAGAGTTTGTGCCCATCTTTCCTGTAAGTCCTCTTTAAGTGCTGAAAAGCCTCAATAAGGTCTCCACAAAACCTTCCCTTCTCTAGCTACCCCAAATCTCTCAGCCATCATAGAAGAGATGCTCCAGCCCTCTCATCATTTTGGTGGCCCTCCTCTGGACTCAGTCCAACAGGTCCATGTCTTTCATGTGCTGAGGGCTGCAGAGCTGGACGCAGTAGTCCAGGTGGGGTCTCACAAGAGCAGAGTAGAAGGGGAGAACCACCTCCTTGTCCGTGCTTCTTATAATGGTGCCCAGGATATGGTTGGCCTTCTGGGCTGTGAGTGTGCTTTGTCATCTCCTGTCCAGCTTTTCATGCACCAGTACTACCAAGTCCTTGTCAGCAGGGCTACCCTTGATCCCTTCATCCCCCAGACTGTATTGAGACAAGGAGTTGCCCTGACGCAGCTGCAGGACCTTGCACTTGGTCTTGTGAACCTTATGAGGATCTCATGGGACTACTTTTTGAGCTTAGTTCTGAAAGTATTTTCAAAAGCAGTTATTTCCAACCTGGAGGGCAAAATTAAGAGATCTATTCTGTACAGAAATAAATGTTTAAATCAGGGAACCTTTAAGTGACAAGCATCACCATTAGTGCACATTTTAGACCTGGTTAAAAAATCTGATACCTTTAGATAACAGAATGGATGAAATTAGGTAATAACCATAAATTTTCGGTTTATTTTAGGATTTTATATTTCTTTACTTTAATCCAGATCTACAGGAGTTGTATTTTGATGTGCATTTGTCAAATCTGTTAACGCCTCTTTTATATCAATATTTTATTTTTCAAAATTTATTTTCAAAAATTCAATTATCAAAATTTCTTTCAATAAATTTTATTTCTATAAATTTTTTCACTCGAAGGATTATCAAGCATTGCAGCAGGCTGCCCAGGGAAGTGGCAGAGCCACCATCCGTGGAGGTGTTTGAAAGGCATGTCAATGTTGCACATAGGAACATGGTTTAAGGGTGGACTTGGTTGTGTTAGGTTTATAGCTGGACTTGATGATCTTAAAGGTCTTTTCTAATTTAAATAACTTTATTGTTCTATGATTCAAATCAAAAAGTATAGCATTTACACATTTGCGCATTTGTAAATTTGTAAGTGCATATTTGCATACCAATGGTAGGGAGTGTGATGCTTTAACAAAAAAAGCATCATTTTTAGTTACGTAGAATGAATTTATTGTTTTATATTTTATGATTCCAAGCAAAGAGCTAGGAAAAAAAATACACATTTGCATACCAGTGGTAGGGAGGTTGATGGTCTGACAAAAGAAGCAGATTTTTTTTATCTACAGTGTATCTAATTGTTTATAAATTATGATGCCAAGCTGAGAGCTAGGAGAAAAAAAATGTACATTTGAATTACATACATATGTGTCTATATATGTAGGAGTGTGTATATGTACTTCTATTTACACATTTAGTTGTTCACAGTAATGTAAAATGTTCTTATTCTTCGTTTATATAAATGATCTCAATTTTTCATAAAATAAAAAAAAAAGGCATTCTTAATTCTTGCAGAACAAAACATTTGAAAGGTCACTCAAAAACCTGAAAAGCAATATATATAATTAATTAGAAAGTCTTGTGAACATTTAATTAATGCTAGAAGATAAAAACATTCAGAGTCAGCTCTTTCCAGTCTGAGACGTTAGGAAGGGACCAGCTGTTGATGGCCCACTGAATTATATTCTTCATAAATCTCACACAGAGAGTAATTGTTTTCTGCAGGTCACCCATGTATGTCACTCCCAAGTTGTTATCATTAAGTTTCTATCCGAAGTAGAAGTTTAAAAGGATAGAGAAGAAAATAGAGTTTAAAAAGGAAAGATTTCAGATTTTTTAGAGTTTGTCATTTAACGACTTGGAAAAGACACTGATCATAGAATCAGTAAAATAGTATTAGGAAAAGACTAATAACTCTTGCAAAACTCTGAAACAGAAGACTTGAGGCTTAGTAGATGCATCCTGAGGAGACAATTCATGCTGCCTTACATAAGTGGCCAAAGGGGTAAATGACACTTCTAGAAGGCTTTTAAAGCCTAGAAACTCCCTAGAAATTCAATAAACAAGACAAGTTGTGTTTAGAGGAAGTTAATGTTAGCAGTCTATAAGCTCTTTTCATAGCGTAATAGTTTTGCTGTAAAGAACTATCAGTTACAAACACAAACTCTGACTTCTAATAACTACTAAGCAAAACAGCAGATGTCACAAAACGTTATGCCTGGTTTCAAAAGCAATATTTCTGATAGCTAGAGGTTCTTCAGTTGAGGGAAAAAATAACATTAACAAGTAAAACTAAAGCTAAAACTGAAAATAAGCCAGTGGAGGAAAAAAGAGAAAGAGTCTGCAAAGACGATTTCAACTTATATCAGATATTTTTTCTATGAAGTTGTAATATATTATGGAGAAAGGAACATGTGGTGCAGCTTATTCCATTTTATTCATTACATGTAACAGAGTACCTGTATGGTAATTCCCTGCAGCAAGCTTGTAGGAATAGGTAATTACATGCAAAATTATTCACACGCACATTCTGACAGAGGCCTGTGAGATCTCTTATTGGTTCTCAAAGGTTAGGTGTAAGCAAGTTGGGGAAGGGCTAGATCAGGCAAGTACTTTATAGACTTAGTTGCCTCCTTGAACAGCCTATTCTGATACCAAGGCTTCAGGAAGGGTGAGAAGTTTCTCTCATTGATCAGACTTCCAGTGAGAGAACAGAAAAACATTTTTTTTTAAACTTTTGCTAGTTTTAATAGCATTCTGCCTTTCATGCAATCTTTTAAAATACCAAAAATAAAAAATAAAATAAAATCTGTCATTACTGAAAATAACAAATCAGCAAATAGTCCTGTATGGGAGTACACATAGAAGTATAGTTCCAGAATATATTCAAAGTCATAATGCAGTTATAATGCAGATAGTGCATTGTGCAGGTGCAGATCCATCTCTGCCAAATGACTGGGAACACTCATATCATGCTGACTGACTAATGCAGGAGTAAAAGCTGCCTCAATTCTTTGGTAAATCCAAGCAGTTCTTTGCTTCAATTGTCTGAAGTAGTAAGACATTGTGGTTTGCACTGTATAATCAGTTTTTACACCAAAAGATTCCCTTTTTTTCTTATTCTTTTTTTTTTCCCATAAAAAATAAGTATAGGATATGTTATAAATAATACCTCAAGACTCCCTAGAGGAGAAAAACAATCAAACAAAAAAACATACACACAAAAAAAACCCAAACAAAAGAAAACAAACAAAAAAAAGTTTTCAACCAAACCAAGGAGAAAAGAGAGGAGAAGAAGAAAGAGAACTGGAAAATAATACCCTATGGTTATAAATTCTTCAACCCAAGAGAATTCTATAACATTGTGCACAATGTAGTACTTTCTCCTCAGGTGAGGAATGCAAATGTGAAAACTCTCTAATATTCTGCTGCTGTCGAATCACAACAGGTTTCCAAGATTTGATTCATCAAGGACCTTTCATGAAAAGGTACTTCTAATTTTGCTGGAAATGTGAGAGAGAAGTGGAAGAAAGAAGGAAAACCTGCACTGATGACAACATTGCCCTAAGTAAACCATAGCTTTTGAAGGAGCTCGGATGGTTATGTCTTATTTACTTGAAACAGAAACACTTCAAAGATCATGGTTCTCCCTAGCTATGCACTGAGGACTGAAAGTGATGCTGAATCAAAGTCAAGAATTTCCAAGTGTCCAAAAGAATTTCCTGCTAGGTCTAGGATTTCCTTGGAGATTTTATTTTGAAATGCTGGATCCTATTTGGCTGAGAAGATCTGACAAGCTGGTAACCCGGTGCAATTGGATCTACAGAAATGCTGATTGTAGTCATTAGGAAATTAGTACTTGTAACAATGTAACAACAAAACTTTGGTTATGGTACAACAGAAACATACAAGAGACTATGCAACTCCAGAATGTTTTAAAACATTACACAGTGGCTTTTAAAATGTCTGCCATTGAAAGTAATGGATTTTGTTTGCTTTTAAGCTCTCTTGTGGAGGACAGGAATCAATAATGCTTCTCTCCATTAAATAAAGACTGTTTCTACTTTCTGGTATTCTTTTCACGACTGCCCATAATTTTATTAGTTCCTGCTTTTCTCACAGGCTTCAGGAACTGGCTGGCAAAACTACAGCATTTAGGAAAGTTTTTGCACTTGGCATCAAGAGACACAGAGTTCCTAAGCTCACTTCGTTTGTGACTCTTGAAAGCTTGCAGTCGAGTCATGCCTCTTCAGCATGAAGCTCCAAGGAATTGCACAGATAAAGCTCAAAGAGCAGAGGAAAGCTAAAAGAGAGATAGAAAAATCGAGGGGGACTAGAAGGGGATACAGTCAACACAGAAGCAACAGAAAACATAAGCTTCAAAAGGGAACAAACAGAATCTCGTGGTACACAGGAAAATCAAAAAAGAAAACAAAAGGTAACATTTTGGTGCTCTACCTAACCTTCAAAAGACAGCCTACAGAAGCACTGGAAAGAATGCTTACAGCTATACCAGCCTCTGAGAGTTCATCTAGTGTGGAAAGTGTAGATTGAGATGAGTAATAAGATTGTCCTTTCAGGACCCAGACTCTGCCTATCAATCAGTAAAAAAACTAAATCCAAAACTAAAACAACAATAACAACAAAAAAGCAAAACAAAACCAAAACAACAATAAAGAAATTTTAACAATCCCATGTTTACCATTGATTCAGTTAAACACATAATTAGCTTTTTTCTTTAACGTTTCATGCAGCTTTACTCATCTGACTGTTTTGTTTTACTGTCAGATACTCAGCTCTGTTTAATATAAAGTGTCCCCAGGATGCCTATCCTTTACCCAGAGTATACCCAGGATACCTGTCCTTTGGAACATTTAGCCTTTACAGTGTATCTTCCTTTCTGTTGTGGAAAATGAAACTTGCTCCTTTCTGCATGTTGCCATAATATGTTCTGATCAGTAGAATTCATATGTCATTTTCATTTTCAACAGTAGCAGGGCACAGTAAGGTACACAGCTGGCTTCAGGAAACCAGTTTCCCATTACCATTCCCTGATGGGAGCTTATTAGTGACACCGTGCACTCTTCAACCGAGCCACTGAATTACAATGAGCATGGAGAGCCCAATTCTTCTCCTAGTGTCATCAATGACAGAACACGCATAGACTGTACTGAAACCTATGTAAAACAATTTGGCAGTATCAGGACCTTGCATTCTCAGATTTCATTTTTGTCTTTCCATGTCACCTGTATAATGCAGAAGAAAAATAATAGTAAAAACCTGAACAAGAAGTATGTGAAGAAAGTAGTATAATGCTTTTTATGGGACAAGAATGGCTAAATGAAGCTTCAGATGAGGTCCTGGTCAAGGACTAGGACCATTAGGGAGGCCATTAGATGGCTCTATAAATGTTCTTGGAGCCAGACTGTCCCTCTGACATCATGAGTCAAGAGCTGCCCCATCAATAAATACACACTTTCAGAGCATTTTCAATCAAAATAAGAAAGAAATTAGGGGGAGGAAAAAAAGGAAAAAAGGCAAGATAAAAAAAAATCACTGAAGTGAAGTTAAAGGAACAACTTCTATGAAATCTCATAAATGGTAGATTAGGATTTATTTCTTGTTATGTTTCCCTTAAATAGATCTGAGCTACAAAAATGCCCTTGATTTTGCTCTTCACCCTGCCCTCTTAATACTATGAAGGTCTTTCCAGTGCATGTTGTACCTCAGCAGTGTCAAAATGTTTCAAATAACATGACTAGTTTCTAGTTTAAATACAAGTTCATTTCTTAGCACACATGGACAGATACTTAGTCTACTGTAAAGTGGCATGAGAACCAGTACTGGCAGAAAACAAGATTGTTATCACAGGATCATCAAGTCTGTGCTTTCGAGTACGTCCCATCAGTTTATAGATTCTCTCAATAACAGGTCTTGTTCTAAAACATGAGAATGTGATTCTTAAGAAGTTATGAGAAGTAGAAATAGCAACTAAACAGGCAACACAAGTAAGTCACTTGCAGAATGAAAAATCTAAAAGGGAAAGGCCAAAGGTTTCTTATACTGGTCTGAAATTAATACTTACATCAAAATGCCTATTAAAGCCTATTGAATCTACAGAGTAGATCAAATAAAAGAACCTATATTGATGGCACAAAAAATTGTATCTTCTTGGAACAAACATGAGACAGATTATATGAGGTCTGTGGGGGGATTAAAAAAACCTTTTTACTTTTTCTACACTACTATTCTCACTTCCCTGAGGTAGTCACATTTGAAAATGCATCAGTGAAAAAGAAGTTAACACAACCCAAGCCTACACTTCCAAAATCTTTTGAGAAGGCATCATGCCAACATACCAAAATTCTGAACAGAAACCATACTTCATAAAACATCAATTCATGTAATTTTCAGAGAAATTAGAGTTTAAGCACATCATTGATAATATTCATAGCACCTGGTCTGGCAGGTAATCAGAAATCTCAGCGACAGAATTTACTAACAAGTCTGTGGGCTAACACTGTGATTAGTTTTTAACACTGACACTAAGAAACAGAATCTCTGAACTCAGAATCATTCTGAGTACATCAATACAAGAGAGACATCATTGTGCTGGAGAGAGTGCAGAGGAGGGCAATGAAGTTGTTGAAGCTCCTGGAAAACAACTTATACAAAGAGCAGTTGAAGGTGCTGGGATTGTTTAGTTTGAGGAAGAGGAGGCTGAGGGGAGATCTCATCACTCTCTACAACTACTTGAAAGGACACTGTAGAGAGGTTGGTGCTTGTCTTTTCTCACAGGTAATTAGTGATAGAACAAGAGGGAATGGCTTCAAGCTCCAACAGGGTAGGTTTAGACTGAACATTAAGAAAGATTTTTTCACAGAAAGAGTGGTGGGGAACTGGAATAGGCTGCCCAGGGAGCTGGTTGAGTCACCATCCCTGAATGTGTTTAAGAGTCATTTAGATGTGGTGTTGGGGGATCTCGTGTAGGGGAGAACTGTGTAGAGTAGGTAGATGGTTGGACTCGATGATCCCAATGGTATCATCCAACCTAGATGATTCTATGATTCTGTGATTAGTTGTCAACATATTGTTCAACAGAGCTGAAAATAAACAGAGCTCAACAGAGCTTAAAAATAAAAGTGGTTTTAATGGTAGAAATCTGATGTTAGAGTCTCTGGGGACTTGTAGATAGAAACATAAGATAAGACAAAACATTTATCTGATTTGTGATTGAAGGATGTACCATCAATTCATGAAAATAATGCCATTATGGCTAGAAGCAGAAGAAAATTCACACAGAATTGTCCTGAGGTCAAATAAGAATTTCACCATTTGAGCACAATTTATAGGGTTATAGACTGCCCTTTCCTAAATACTAACTCTGAGAAAAAGTGTCCGGAATTCTCAGGGAACAGCTTCAGCAGTTTGACATGCATTAACCCCTCAACATGCATGAAATGAGAATAACAGACTTCCTACTGCTTTACAACAGTGCTGAAGTCTCAGGAATGATCTGTGGACCTTAGAATTGTATAATTATTCTGGTCACAAGTGGCCTCAGGGGATCTCTAGTGCATCTTCCTACTCCAAGTAGAGTCAACACTTAATGACTAAGCTGCTCAGGGATTTGACCACATGGGACCACATGACCTCCATCCCATAAACTCTCTAGACAACCTACTTGAATGTTTAATTGTCTTCAAGGTGGCAAATTTTCTGTACATCCGGTTAGAATGTCCCCCATTACAATTTATGATTGCTCCCTGACCTCATTTGTACTTCAATGAAGAGCCTTGTCCCATCTTCTTGATGACCGTCCTATAAGTTTGTGAGGACAGTTATTAGGTGTGCTCAAAGCTGTCTTTTCTCCAGGCTTAATAAGTCCCAGTTTCTCAGCCTCTCCTCTCCTCACAGGCCCTGACCAGATGAACTTGCTTCCATTTGTCAAAACCTAGTTGCCCTGGAACTCCTAAAAGTGAATGCAGTATTTCACTAGTCAGTGCTTCTCAGAGGAGGATAATCACGTCCCTCAATATATTTGCTGCAGTTTTCTGAAAAGGATTATTTCATCCTAGGTACATTACTTTGCATTTAACCTCAGTGAATTTCAAGAACATCAGCCCATTCCTCCAGCCTTTTTATGTCCTTCCAAATGTCTCTTTGGTTTACCTCAGTTTGGGGTTCTCCCCAGACTTGATGAGGGTGCACCCAATCTCCTAGGTTAAAGATATTAAAGAGAATAAAATACATTGAACAGTCCCAGAATTGACTCCTGAGGAACTCTGCTAACTGGCAAAATGCAAACCATTAACCACCATGCTTTCATTCAGGTAACCCAGACAGATTTCACCTGTAGCAGTCCCTTTATCTAAGATCTTGACATCCTTACTTGGATTCAGGGATGTTGTGGAAGAGCATGAGGAAAGTTCTGCTACAGCTGGGATAAACAACATTGTCGTGGTTTCAGCCAAATTTACCAAAACCTGATTGACAGATGTTCCCCCCTCCCCCCTTTTGGTCAGAGAGGAGAGAAAAGAGTTAAAGAGATTCAAGAGTTTAGAACAAACTAAACTACTTTAATGAAAATATAAGCAACACAATAAAAAGGAAATTTAGGAAAAAAGGAGTATACAATATATACAAAACCGTCTCAAGCTCCCAGGATGACGACCACATCACCAGCAGGCTTCAGGAAAAGTCCCAAACTGGACTCGGTGATCGACAGGAGTCGGATTCCAGATCTGGAGTCACAAACGCTCAGATCAGGATCAAAGGCAGACGAACAGGCAGAGTCCTCCTTGGATGTCAGCCATCGAAGAAAGGGCGAAAAAAGGGCGAAAAAGGGGGTTGACCTGTTGATCCTTCAGCTTTTATACGGGGCATGATGCGGATGAGATGGAATACCCCTGTTGGTCAGTTCTGGGTCACCTGTCCTGTTTGCTCCTCCTTGAAGGTGGGACCCTCCAATGGGCAAATGCTGAAAATTATCTGACCTTGGTTCTTCCAGCAATAAGTCTAAACAAGGGCCTCTCTGCATACCATCCCTTGGTATAATCAGGTCTTATCACTGTGAGACGGAACAGCTCTGAACAATGTGCTGTTAATTTCAGAGTTTAGTTAGTTAGAAGAGGCCCAGCTAAGAAAGTAAAACTATAAAACAGAAAAATTGGTTCGTTTTACCTCAAACCAGGACAAACATCTACTTCTTTTATCACAGTCATGGCAAGATTCACGATTGGTCAGCCTATGTTTGCTATTTCCAAACACTGTTTTGTCCTTCATGTATTTAGAAATAGTTTTCAAAAGGCCAAATCTGCTTCCACACACAAAATATTTTAGTGATCAATGATGACACATTATGCCTTTAAAATCTAGTCAAAATGAAGAATGGGAAATATGATAATGCAAAGATTTTAATACAAATAGTACTGAATCAATGATCCTCCTCTCAGAATAAGGCAATTTTCAGCACAGCTGCTTGGTGTGGTTGTGTGGTTCTCAAGGGAGTGAGAAAGGGGGAGCAGTTAAAAAAGCCACTAAAATATCCCATCCATCTTTTCTCCCTTTCCATTTTGCATTTCTTTTTTTCTTTTTGAGTATTTTTTTCCTTCTGAAGAGAGTATTATATTAATTGGATCTGTGAAGCTGGGTACAAGAGAAAGAAGTCCAATGCAAAATCTCAAGTCTGAGGGTAGACTCAAAAATGTTAGGGATGGAAAACCCTACCTTTGCAAGCTGAATATCTGTGCACTTGAAGCTGGCAGTGGGACTGAAAGAAACCCTTGTTGGCTTACCATGCACAGGCGGGATTTCTTATCAAGGCTTTGTAGAGCTATCTAGGCACTGGAAATTAGAATGAGAATTTTTGCACTGTTTAATTTGGTCAGATCCAGGTTCAGTTCTTTTACAGACTGCTGAAAGGAGAGGGATTGAAGTGTAAGTATGAGACTTTTTGGTGGTGTCAGACGGTGCATGCAGGCTGCATAAGTGCCTGTATATGTATACAGAAATATGGCATGGAGCAAATACTTACAAAAAGTGAGCACCCTGCATAGGACAGCAACAGTCACATAATTTTAGAGCTACACATGTAATGCAAAAAATTTGGATTTAAAAATGTAAAGCTAGCAGAATTTGACACTCTTTTTATTTCAAAACTTAAAAGTACTTATATCTGGGTATGCCTACACTAAAATTTTGATTTTTTTTTTGCCATCCCTTTAGTAACTGAGTGGGTCAAGTTCCACAGAAACCTTAATAGTTTATACTTTTAAGTAATCATGAAACATACTTTTTTTTGGCAACTTTTCATCAACAGACCGAAGCCACGGTGCGCACGCAACCATGGAGCTATAACAGCCTTTTTTATGAGAAGTCAGTGAAATGCCACCTGCCTTAAAGGGTGCTGTGTGTTCTTGGGGCATCCTATACACTTTCCTTACAGATTCCCCATTCACCTTGAGAGGCAGTGATGAGTGACACCAGCCCAGTCTGCCTTCCCCTGTGCTGAAACAGACTGTTTTTCGGTCTGACTTTAACATGCTCCATTGAATTTCAGTAAACAAGATGTGTTTATGAGCCTGGCAAACCTTGAGAACAGTTTAAAACTGTGCTCAAAAAAATTTATTCCCAGTCAGCCTATCATATGTCAGAGAGACCCATATATCGTTCCCATTCATGACTCCCAAGTCTCTTATCTCTTGAGGCCATGTATCTCAGAAGTACTCTCCTCTGTACTCTGGACTCTTTTGCAGGGTAAATGATTTTAAAAAAGAGGTTTATTGATGCCTTTTATTCTCCCAACGGTCCTTTTGGCTATGAATTGCTTTTTCCCTCTTTTTATGTTTCTGTTATCCAGCCAGGTAGCTGATAGTCCAGTTTCTCCCTGTATCCTCCAGTGTACTACCTGTCTCTTTTTCCCACAGGTCTCTTACTGTTCTTTCTATTGCTTGCTTCTCTCTTGTGTTGCTCTTCCACCCACAACATCCTCTGTTTGCAACAGGGTTGACATTGCTTTACATATGCTCATATACACACGGGACTTCATATGCTTGCTGGACTGAGCAGCTCAAATATGCTCAGTAGATATGCTCCAGATCAAATCCTTATTAAATATGCTGATCCCACATATGCTGTCTACAACAAGAAAAGAATGTCAGAAAAGCAGCAGGAGCAATGGCAATGAAAGGCTTCTCTATTTCAATCACTTTCAAATACATTCTGAAAAAAATACTGTTTATGTTTCAGATATTTTCAATATTCTCAAGAATATTATTGCTACAACTCCACTGCAGCTCTCTTGAATTCATGAATTCTATAGCAAGGAAGGAAGGAAGGAAGGAAGGAAGGAAGGAAGGAAGGAAGGACAGACAAAGAAAGATGCAAAACTGGACACACATCTACATGGACNGAAGGAAGGAAGGAAGGAAGGAAGGAAGGAAGGAAGGAAGGAAGGAAGGAAGGAAGGAAGGAAGGAAGCCCAGACATAAATTAAGTGCAATAACAGTTGCTTTTTATTTCCATAGAAGTAGGTGGTCTAACTGTAAGAATATAGTTTGGAAACAGTGCTGTTTTCATTGCTTTGCAAATTGTAGATCTACCACATAGGCTGGAAACTTGCCCTTACTAATGAGAGCCAAGAGAAAAAACATAATTTAGGCTATGAAGTAGAGTTAATCATGTGAGTGTTACTAAACCATATTGATGGCATGAAGGAGATGGGCTAGCTGAATTGCAGGAAGGTTTTTATCTTTATTATTAAAAGCAACATGCGCTCTGGCTAGCTGTATACGTGTCTGAGCAGACAGGATATGCGACCCATCTGTCAAATGGAAATGAATGTTGTGAAGCCAGTGAATACTGACTGACATAATGAGACAAAGGTATAACATTATTCCATCAGAGGCAACTATATTTATCAGTCCATAAAATTAAAATTATTATTTTACCAGCATTCCCCAATGAACAATATCAGAAATAACCAAGGCAGTAGCTAAGTAAAGTAAGCCTTGAGCATCTTTCAGTGCATAGAGGGACAAGGCAGAAAGCAGTTTTCTGAAGAACATTGTAATTTGCAATTGCAGCACGAAAGGGGCTGAAATATAGTGGGGATGGGGGCGGGGGGGAGGATTACAATATTTACAAACAATACATTTTGTTGGAGGCACTGTCAATTTGCTAAAATCCTGACTGAAATTAAGTTATTGTGAGGAATAGACTTTGCGAAGATTAGAACCTATAAAGGGCAGGGAAAGGGAGTTGTAACTACCAGTTACCATTTGGAGGTTGTCACCTTACATACCAAAACCAGGTGTCATGGCTTTATCATAAGCAAATGTTGTAGAAATGTAGCTTTCCAATTCATGTGTGTTAAAAACACTAAATTCTTTGCATAGACACACGGTTTGGCAAAGAAAAGCTCTAATTCTAGGCCATTATATTGCAGCTCATTATTGTGGAGTTCTTTATTAAAACATAGAAATGAAAACTCTGTGATAGATTGGTCAGTTGTAGCAGCACAAATAATCAACAGTTTAATATTAGAGAAGAACAATAAATCATCAAGGTGAAAAGGTATATACAGAAGCTGAGTTGGCTCCAGCCTGCAATGAATTCTGCTGTCTTAATTTGGTTGGAACAATGTGAAAATCATATTCAGCTAGGCCATTTTGTATGTGAACATACAGAAACCTTGCTGTGTGAAACTAAGCCAGCCAGGGAAAGGTACAGGTCTAATTGTGGCAGCAATGGGGTTTTTTTTTGTTTGTTTGTTTCTTTGTTTGTTTGTTTTTTTCCTTTCTGAAATGTTTGTCAGAGTATCTTCATTTTTATATTTAGCTAGTTTGTCATTTAGGAAGGATACATTGTTTATTGATACAGCACTACATCTGACAGGTTTTATTGCCTTTTTTTTTTTTGTCTTTTTGGAGGGGAAGGGGAATTATGAAATGCCTATGATACTTAAAGTGATCAAAGCCTTAGGCCTACAAAAAAAAAAAAAAAAAAAACCACACATTTTTGTGTACAGAATGTTTTCTTCCTGTAGAAAGAAAACTGGATTCATGCAATATCTTTGTGTCTCATTACTATAGCCTTTACAGCGAGCAAGGGAATCGATAATCACATGCATGTATGTGAGTTTGAAACAGAGGACATTCATGGCACTCCTGTTGAAAAGCAAGTTTTAGCCCAGGTGGTCCGGTAGACAATAAAGGCTATCTATCTTTATTCACAATGTAAAAGATAGTACTGGAGAATTAGAGGTATTCAAAAATTATATTATTGCAGACTTTTATATGCTACTAAAATATATGTATTGGATAATGTATTATACTGCAGAGAAGGTAAAAACCAGGCATAACCTCTCATTTTTATCACATATTTGTTGAGAAAAATGAAGTGCCTGAATCTAACAGTGCTTGTAGGACTAATGAATAAGTCTTTAATCACCTGTAAACCCAGGTGGTAATCACCTAGCAATATCAGTATCCATGGAGTAAGATTTTATCCCTAAATCAAGACCCAGAAAACCTTTAGTAGGCGAGAGGTACAATACTGTTTCAAGAGGTGGAAAGTGAAGGGAAGAAGAGCAAGATATTCTAAAATAGAAATAATTACAACAGTGCAGAAATTTTCCTCCCAAAGATATTTCATGCTGCTCTTACTTGAATAAGGTGATGGATCTTGAAATTGATAAAGCATCTCAGTCACAGGCTTAGTTATGGTCCTCTGAAAACATTGCATGGTTAGACCCTGGATTTTTTTCCAGTCTCTTTGAAGTGTCATTAACGGCCATTATATTTTGTATGTAGAAACATCAGTGAATAGTGATCCCTCAGAACAGAGTCTATATTCTTTTCTCCAGATCACTATTAAGGATTTTTCTCCTCTTACAGGGCTTCTGGCATCCAATTTCATAAAGAAGATCTACAATATGTGCTCATTTGGGTAAATGCTGCAGCAGACAAAAGTATACACCTTGGCTGCTGAGCTTGCATAAATCAGAGAGGTTTAAAGCAGAAGGCAACAAAGCAGCAAGAATATACATTCAGAATAATGAGAAAGACAGTGAAATAAAGAATACATATTTTTATCAGTGTTTTTTTTTCTGACATATCCAAGTATTGAATGATATTGAGAAAATCTGATGTAACATATTAAATTTCCCATTTAATAAAGTTCTTTAAATGCATCTACCACATATAAAGATATTAGCATGTTAGTGGTAAATATCTTTAAAGTGGAAGGAAAGAATGGTGATGTGATATTTTACAGAAAATAAAAATATTTTCCAAATGTAAATGGTATAAAAATACACATCTATATCTTTGTAATGACTTGAAATACAGATATTCCAGCAGATTGATAAAATAGAATGCTATAAAGCAATGACTTTTCATGTGACTACAGAAGGAAGAGTTAATAAGAGTTTAATCCAGAGATGTCATGAGAGGTTCAAAAAACTCTCAGGAGGATAGATATTGATTAAAAGAAAGACAGTCTCTGATCCTGCAAACTCAGGGCGTGGGAAGGCTGAACTGGAGAACAGTAAAACCTGATGGCTTGTTCATTTATAGATATATATAGCATATAAAGATTTTCAGGGTTAAATAAGTTAAAGCCAAGTAACTCTTATTTCATTTTTTTCTTTGCTTTACGTTGTTTCTAGAAGAGAAAAAGGAAATTAGACAGGAGTTTCAACAGACTTCTATTCTATAGAGATGCTTATATCATCATGTTCAGTTGTGCTTTCACTGTAGCAGCATAACTGGGAGTAGATAACTTATGTCCCTTGCCACGGAGACCAGCATTCCATGTTCTGAGTAGAAGCTATGGTATGAATAAGGAAAGAACACGAAAGTCTAGAGGATGAGACAGCATTGCATCCCTGCAATGATACCTGTAAGGAAAAAGTGCAGTTCAACAGAGCATTTCATCAAAGCTCCTCTGCATATTAGTGGTGACATATTGGTCTGCCCTTCAAGAGCAAACCTTCTTGTTATCCATATATCTGACAGATAAAACAAACGCTTTTTTACCATGCTTTTGTTAGTAGGTGAGCTATGCAGAGTTGATGTTTTAGATAGCATGAGATTCTTGGCTAAAAATTAATTCTTGCACTTGCGAGTATTTTTTGCTGCCTTTTAGACTTGGTACAGTTGGTTAAGTGAGTCTTTGCCAAGTAGCTAAAATTCTTTTTTATTGCCCTCAATTCATGGATCAGCAAGGTTTAGTTCTGCAGTAGCTTCAGGGCAGGTCCCTGAGTATGCCTCTCCATAAAGAATTGAAACCGAGCAAGTACCTTGGCTGCAATACTGGGTGCCTTGGATTATATTGGCTATCCGCACAGCACCAGCCAGCCTGGCTCTCTCTCTGCCACTGCTCAGTGCACAAATTCAGAAATGCCCAAACAAGCATAATGCAGCCAGCCAAGAAGAGAGAAGATGAGACGAGTCTACTTCACCCTTCTCTCTTTCACTGTTTCCTGCATTGCTTCTTATTCCTACAGCAGCTGGAAGAGCAGAGCCTGGGGGAGTAGACCAGTGGAGCCTGTGAGGCCCTGGGTGCTTTAATTCATGCCCAGAATAGGTTCCAAAAAATGTGTGTGATGGAGCAGATTTGGCAGCCACTAATGCACTCATATGCTTTCAGACATTTTGAGTGCGTGTGAAATGAGCACAGGGCTGCTTCTAATTGGCCTAACAAGTGAAAAAAAAAATAAAAATCCAGCTAACATGTACTCTCAGTGTTTATGGCTGGTGTGATCTGGTTATGTCAGACAATATTGTTTGTGTCTCTGGGTCCTGTGGGCCTAAGATACAAATAGTAACTTTTGTGTGTTTTTTCTCACTTCAAAGTGCCTGCAGGAATGTGCCAGACTAGTGCTTTGTAACACTATTTTGAAGATGTGGCATCATTCAGCTTGCAAACAGTGACAAAGCCTGCTAGAATAGTGCTAGAAAACTGGTCAGGCAGCCCAGTGTGGTTCTACATCACTTGTATTGCCTTTTGAAAGAAGTTCTTGTCAAGAGCCATAGTCAGGCCAAGAGTCACACCTCCATTTTGAATACAGCATTTTGAAGTGGTATAAACAAGAGCCTTGGAGCAAAAATTAGGCAGTTTGGATGAGCTGGTATCCAGTGCCTGAACTTGCCCCACTTGCTCTCTTAATTTTTTAATTTTATTTTTTTCATTAACCATGTATATATATACATATCTATTTATTATACAGAAGATCTATTGTTAAGATAGATCTTGTCTATACAAAAGATCTATTGTTAAGATTACATAAAAATGTAATTCTACTATGGATAAGGAGAAGGCAGAAGTTCTTAACAGCTTTTATGCCTCAGTCTTTAATGGCAACCCCTTTCCTCCTAGCTCTCATGTTGATGGCCCACAGGTCAGAGACCAAGGTGACAAAGTCCCTCCCACTTTAAGTGAAGATAAGGTGCATGATCAACTGAGGAACCTCAAGATATACAAGTCCATGGGACCTGATGAAATACATCCCAGAGTCCTGAAAGAACTGGCTGATGTAATTACGAAGCCACTTACAATGATATTTGAAAAATCATGACAGTCAGGAGAAGTCCCTGTGGACTGGAAGAAAGGTAACATCACACCCATTTTTAAATAGGGTAGAAAGGATGACCCTGGGAACTACTGACCTGTCAGCCTCACCTCCATGCCTTTGAAAATCATGGAACAGAACCTTCTTGATGCCATGCTTGGGCACATGGAGGACACAGAATTGATTCAGGACAACCAGCATGGCTTTACTAGGGGCAGGTCCTGCATGACTAACCCAGTGGCCTTCTGTGACAGTGTACTATGTCAGTAGATAGAGGACGACCTGTGGATGTGATCTATCTAGATTTCTGTAAGGCCTTTGACATGGTCCCCCCCAGCATCNACCAAGCTGTGTCAGGATGATCAGAGGGCTGGAGCACCTCTGCTATGAGGACAGGCTGAGGGAGCTGGGGTTGTTCAGCCTGGAGAAGAGGAGGCTCTGTGGAGACCTAATAGCAGCCTTTCAGTATCTAAAGGGAAGGCTGGGGAGGGGCTATTCACAAAGGCCTACAGTGATAGGACTAGGGGCAGTGGATTTAAGTTAGAGAAGAGTAGATTTAGGTTGGATATTAGGAAAAATTTCACTCTAAGGGTGGTGGAACACTGGAACAGGTTGCCCAGAGAGGTGGTTGAGGCCCCTTTGTATATTTAACTCAACCTTTTGAAAATTTTCCTGATATAAATTCTTATCTACATCTAGTCCCTAACTCACTTAAATGTAGAAATAAGGACATGTCTACATTTAAGGACACGTACTTTTCTGCTTACCAAACTGGACATCTGAGCATTTGCATAAAGGTATGTTAAGGTTCACCTGAGTAAATTCTGCAAAGTCATCTTTAGCAACAGAAAATTGAATCTGACTTGGAGATTCATGCAAAAGCCATTTAGGTCTAAAGGGGGCTCCCTGGTATTATAGCTCATATGGGAACATCAGTGGATGCTGAAAATACTGTTCGATCAACAACTGGTATAATCAGGGTCTTGTCCTGATAGTACCCTATCCAAACAACTATGAGAAATGCTTCTTTTCATTCTCTGCATTGTCAATGGGCTTTATACTATGTCCACACAGTATTTATTACACATTTATTGACAAATTATTATGGGCAAAGAAAATAAAGCAAAAGCTGTACTGTGGAGGATTAAAAGTAGCTGGATGCCAAACCCCCCACCCATGTGCTGTCTCACTTCCTCTTCTCAACAAGACAGAAGGAGAAAATAAGATGGAAAAGCTTGTGGGCTGAGATATAAACAGAAAGATCAGTTACCAGTTACTATCACAGGCAAAACCGACTCAGCTTGGAGAAAACTGCTTTAATTTTATTGCCAGTTCAAAAATAAAGTGGGATAGTGAGGAACATAAAACTAAAACACCTTTCTCACATAATTCATTCCTTCCAGGCTCAACATCACTCCTTCACTTCTGACTCTTCTACCTCCTTCTCCCCCTGCACAGTGCAGGAGGATAGGCAATGGGGTTTGGGATGACTTTTAAGGTTTGGTCTCTGACCCTCCTTCCTCCTCATGCTCTTCTCCTGCTCCAGTGTGGTGTCCCTCCCATGGGATGCAACCCTTCATCAGCTGCTCCAGCATCGGTCCTTCCCACAAGATGCAGTCCTTCAGAAACAGACTGCTCCAGTGTGGTTCCCTCATGGGCCACAAATCCTGCCAGAAAACTTGCTTCTGCGTGGGTTCCTACCTAGCAACTCCTACCAGAAGCATGTTCTGGTGTTGCTTCTCCATGGGCTGCAGCTACCTTCAGAGTGCACCCACCTGCTCCACCACGGGGTCCTCCACAGGCTGCAGTGTATCTCTTCCAACATGGCCCTCCATGGGCTGCAGGAGGACAGGCTGCCTCACCATCATCTTTGCCATGGGAATCTCTGCTCCATCATCTGAAGTACCTTCTCCCTCTCCTTCAGTGCAGGTGTCTGCAGGGCTGTTTCTTTCATATATTTCTCACTCCTTTCTCTCAAAGATGTTGCACATAGTTTTTACCCTTTCTTAAATATATTATCACAGAAATGTCACCAGCGTTGCTGAGAGGTTCAGCTTTGGGCAGCAGCAAGTCAGTTTTGGAGCTGGCTGGAAACATCCGTCTGACATGGGAGCAGCTCCTGGTCTCTTCTCACAGAAGCCACTTCTCCAGCACCACTGCTACCAAAACCTTGCCATGTAAACCCAATACACATGCATATATGAAAGAGAAAGGAAAAATAAATTGTAATGTTAATTCAGCATATAAATATTTTTTTAATATGATTTGAAATACAGGCTGATGTTATTCCACTAATGAGTTTAATTCAGTTCTATTTTTTGTACAATCTTAACACTATAAAATGATTTCTTTCCTGTCAGTCTTGTTCTCATAAGTTATTATTACACTTGCATTTGCTACATTATGAAGGTTCCCATGGCTATAAAAGTAAGATATTTCATTCACTTTGACTCCAGTTTTTTCTAATAAACTTGAATCACTTCCTTTTATTGTTGAAGGAGTGCAAAATTAAACTGCATTATGAAAATGCAATAACATATTCTGTATGTTGTTGGTTCATATCTGTTTCATTTTTAGCCACTGCTGAATAACAATTGCATTATATCACTTTCCATTACAAGCAGTCTTTATTAACCTTTGAGAACTCTTTTTAGACATTGAGATTCCAAATACAACACTAGCTTTGGTTTTAATCTATTTCATTTGTAAAAGAGCTGAGCTTGCAACAATGGTCAAATGTAGTAAACAGTAATTTTTTGTATTATTTCCACCTCCACTTTCTGCTTTAATATGCTGTTTTATCACAGAAAAAGATGAAATGTTGTGACAACCTGCTAGTTTAAGTTTCATTAGATGTCTGATCCTTTTCACACTAGTATCAGTTTAAATGTTACTGTTCACATAAGTGCAAAAGGAGAAAGGCTTCAACACATACATCTTTGAGTTAAACTGAAAATCAAGTGCCCTCAAGATAGAGATTTTGCACATCTATTTTAGAAACTGTGTATATCTGATAATCTCCCTAATACCCAGAATATGTGTTCATTGCACTGTGCTTGTAAGTTAAACTTAATACAAATGAATGAATTAAGTTTGCCATCTATCAGCTGCAACAGAAGTCACAAAACTACCGTAAATCCCCATAGATGTTACCTATTTGTAATTAAAGAGACGGCAAATGCGAGATGATTTGACCCAGTATAATCTTTCAAGAAGTATAGTATTTTGCTTACCAGAAATCACTCAATTTAATTGGAAATTCAATTAGCTTAATGATGCTTTTTCACTATAAACATGATCTTTGGGCTTCTGCAGAGTTAAGAAAAGATGCACAGAGATGTAGCTCATCCTAATATTTTAAGTATTATAATTTAGCTCATGGACTGTGTCCATTTTCTTAGACATTAGGCATCATAAATTTCTCTGGCATCTGACAAAATACAGAAAAAGTTTGTCAGTCCCCTTTTTATTTTGAGGTGGTTTAGAACATTTAAGACATAATATTTCTTAACTTCCATAGCAAATTTGGAGCTTCTTAATAATCAGGTCAATACACTTATTCTATGAAAATAAAGTTACATTCAGGTTTTTGTCTGTAACTGTCAGGAATCACTTACATATATGTGAGGAGAACATCTGTATAAGTCGATTACCAGAGTCAAAAATACCTGGCATCAACTTCAGTGACTCATCAGGAAAACCACAAAGTGAGCAAACAGTGTGAGCAGTTATCATTCTTTACTATCTCTGCCAAACTGGACAAGCTGACACTAATGATGGCTCTCCGTGGTCTAGTAGAGTAAGAATCTCATGGGCAGCAGGTTGTGTGGGGACCACATGATCTACTCTTTCAATTGTAACAAACAAACCAACAAAAGACAACAACAGAGTCTTTATCTGCTTGACTGGGGTAGGTAATTGCCTTGTTGACATGACAATTTAATGAAAAAACAGCTAGAATCTTGTAAAGATAACTTGAAAGAACATAATCTCAAATGACTCATTCTTTTCAAGGCATTTCATAAGCAACCCAAAGGGGTAAATATCTCATGCTTTCTCCTAGGCTCTTCCTCTGTCTGAGTGAAACTAGCTTACAAATTAACCTTCCAGTTCAATTAAATAGGATGAAATAAACAGCTAGAAAAACCTAATAGCACTCCTGTGGAAGCTTATTCACTCATTTGGAACACATACTGGTCCTACTCCTTTGTAAACAATAAAGGTGGCTTTCTCTGGTCAGATATTATAGGAAGTGTGCTGTCTGAAAAGAAAACTCTTTTTCTCACAGGAAGAAAGTTCTATGTCCTCCTTAAAAATGTCTTATTGCACACATATATATATTTCTCTTGATACTAGAGAGAGCATATAATCCTAAATTTACTCTAACCATTTTGTGAAAGTAGGGTATTTTATCCAGACTTCATATGATGTAGTTAAAAGTGTTCATATCAACAGATGGATTAAAAAAAAGTTAGTTTGATTTCCAATGAATTAGTATAAGAGGGGAAAGGAAAGTGTGAAATTTCTTTTCCGTTTTTAAGACCAAGACATTTTCTTTTTTTTTTTTTTTTTTTTTTTTTTTTTTTTTTTTTTTTATAATTGTTTTTTTTTTTTTTTTTTTTTGTCTTTAATAATGGTTATATTATCTGTGGTTTATGAATTCTTCAAAGATCTTCCTTTCCAATTTCAGTATCTAGAACTAGTATCTGGAACTTTTTTCATATATATATAACTTTATAGGTTGGAGGTTTGGAGAGCAGAGCAAGTGAGGAGGATAAGGGGAAAAAATACAGAAATGAATGAGTTACGAGGGGTTGTGTGACAAAAAAATTAATGGTGGAATAACAGCCTTTTAAAAACCTAATTGACACCTTGCAGGAGAGCACGTTGAATCCACAAAATGAAAAGAAATGGAAACCAAGCCTGAGTGCAGTGCAAATGAAGATATGATTAATTAGTGAACTAAATGACACAGTAACTTACAGACTCACCAGCGTATTGACAAAGTAGTCAGTTTTCCAGTAGTGTTACCACCACTTCTTTAGTACTTTATCTAGTAACCACAACTAAATCTGATCCCTGAACTTATTGCAATGGTTTTAAGAAATATTAATTGAAAAAACGATAGGTGGGATTTGAGGGTAAAATGGAGAACCTTTTTTTTATTTTGTTTGGAAGTGGGAAGAGAAATGAAGCTAGACCATAACAGGAGCAGCTGTTCTTTTTAAGCATTTTGAGACCTCTTAAATTCAAATCTAAGTGATTTAAATTGTATATGATTTTAAATTCACAGCTAGGAGGATTGTATAAATTATTGTAAATTTACTAATAAGGCTTTAAATAGAATTGCACTCCTAATCTAGAGAAAATGCAATATGATTTTATCTATATATACTATAATAATTTTTTAGAGTAGCTCTAAGCTGCTGCATGCCACCTAGTATCAATACATAAGAAATCAGAAAATAGAAGATGTGGATATATAGCATTTGCCTTTTCTACTTTTCCTCTGACCTCAATACTCCCAGAGGCTTTCAAGGGGTCAAATTAAGTTAGAAAACAACAATAGGAAGCAATAAAGAATTATCTAATGATTTCTCTGGAAATGCTGTTAAAAAGACATTTTTTCTAGATAAAATATTGAACTACTCTCATGATGAAAGAAATCACCACCTGGCACAGTTTAAATAGACATTAATCTGTAGTTCAAATTAGCATCCAGAAGAAAATATTCTGAGCACTGACTGATGACTGAAAGTAGTGATAAATGGTAGCAGTAAAAGATATTTTGCTAATATGTATATAATTTACCATAATATATAAGTATATGTTATATATATTGATTATATATTTTATATATATATATATATATATGTATATATATATATTATGTGTGTGTATAGAGAGATATATATATTCATACATACATATATATAAAAATATAATTTACTGGTATAATTTACCATGACAGTGACTACTTAACTGTGGTGAAATATTTTGAAAGTTAGAAAATATTAATGTGATCTTGATAATGACTGCTCTTCTGGTGGTAGTGGTGGTAGCTTAGCTATTTATGTTCCTAATAAAAAGAAAATGCCTAAAAATCAGTATTCCAATAAAATAAAGTAGGTTGGGTGATTCTCACGCTATCAGACATACAGGATCAATTGGATTATTATTTTTTCCTAAATGGGAATCCATGTTGAAATTCAGTAGAAAGATATGAGGCTACCCTCAGAGCTTCTTGAGAACATCTGCAGGCTCCTCTCCACATGAGATAATTCATTATGTCACAGTTCACTTCAGCTTTTCACATTGACCTGTGCCTGCTACACTAATGGGCTGTGTTTAATGGAATAGTGACCTGCAGTTAGCTATCTGGCCTTTTATTTTGAATATTTTCATTCATACTAGTGAATATTTTTGTTCATGAATTAAAAGGTTGAATGAATGAAATGAAAAATATTGAGAAATCACAGAGCAAGCTGCACTTCGTTTATTATTGTGGACATGTCCTGAAATGAACTTTCTCACAGCAAACCTCATCTTTGAATGAAAAATTTAATCTGTCCTAATTCACTAAGTGGAAAACTAAAAGTAATTACCTACTGATTATTCCAGCAATAGCTGGCACATCTGTAGGCACAAGAGTGTCAATGCTTCCAATATAAACCCTGTTATTCCAGTTTCTAAAAATTTGCAGACTGTTGAAACTTGGCAAAAAAGTTAGAAGACTAGAAGCAACCTCTCTGAAAGGAAATTTTGGTGTCCAGCAATTTGCATATTACACAATTGAGGAAGATTAATAGTTTGTTATTTGAACATCTATTGTGCAGGGTTTTCAGTTTGGAAGAACTTCACTGAAAATAATGACATTTACCTTACACTCAAGATTCCACATTCTATTTAAAATACAACAACATGAGTTTCTTTAAATTATATTCATCAAGCTTACATAAATATCATATGGTAATTCCAGTAATATTCTGGATGGCAACATAGGGGATTATATTTTGTCTTTTACTGCAATAATTATCCCTTCTGACTGCTGCTAGTAATGACACCCAGTCTGTACTGCACCCAGCCAACCCTCATTTGGAGAACCAGAGGGCAGTACTTTTGTGAAGACTGGATTTCTGAAGCTTCTGACTTTAGATACTTTGAAGGAAACTGGAAAAATACCTGCAAAAGTGTGCCACATTGTCAAGTCTGTCAAAAACAAAGGAGGTATGAATTTTTCTGACATTCCTTTTCTATTTTGTCTGAAACCTATGGAGATATTCCACTAAACCTATGGAGATATCTACAGCCTGTAAAAAAACAACCAATTCAGTTCCATGGGAGAACTGAAATATATAGTACAATTTCTAAAAATCAAAATTAACAGATAATAAGCTAATGGAAACCTAAGTTAAACTTCTTATAGATTCATCAGTTTGGGAAAGCTCTTTTTACCTGTCTCCCTTCATGCTTATAAAATCAGTGTTGGGATAGAATGGAGAAACAGGCTTGGTAGCAGAGGCACAATAAGAAAAGACAACGATGTACCAACTGCAAAAGGTAAAGAAACGGTACTAGCCAAGTGTCAAGTCACATTGAAATTGCCATATTGCTTACAGAACTATTTTCTCTTTGAAATTTATTGTGTGGGGGGGGGAAATATGAAAAATCAAAACACCTTTAAATGAGCTAAAGCCAGCAAACCAGAATAAAACCATGTTAAGACTCTGTTATCTCAGAGCTGGAATAGTCAATTATGCTCCAAATGGTGTCAAGCCAATATTGCAACGTTGTTCATGCCAAGAAGCGTGGTATTCTGCATCCTGTTTTTTCTTCAAGATTATTTAACAATATGACAAAAAACCCCAGATAATTCCTAGGCATATCATCCACAAGAAGGAGAAAATTTCTAAGGTAAAAAAAAAAAAGTGGTTTATTTTTCTTTATTTTAAAATTCATGAAGCTTCTGTTTTAAAAATGTAAGAATAATATCTAAACAGAATAAGCAAATGTGAGAAACCAACAGAAAAACAAAATGTCTCAAAGCATCTAAATAGTCTATCTGAAATGAAAAAAAAAATAAAATAAAGTAAAACTGTGAAGAAATTAAATTTGGCAGCAATGAGACAGAAAGCCCCTTCATTTCTGAAAGGAATTCCTGTTTCATGAGGTAAATGATAAGTCTGAGTTCCTCTGCCATCAATTATCCTTTTTCTCCTGAATCCTTCTTTGAGATCTGTGAGACCTTTTCCTGTTGTTATCATCGGGGCTGAACAATTCTGTATGGTGGGGTCTGAATACACGAGGTGTAGTATGGACTGATTTTCAAAGGAGAGCCAAGAAGTGCATGCTAAGAACAAGTGAATATATATTCAGGAATTTGTGTTTTATAAGGTTTTTTTTTGGTTGAATTAGACTGGCATAGGATGAAAACAGTTTGACAGATTAACTGAAAATGAAAGAGTAATGCAACATTTCATTCTTGTATTTCTACTGGCGTTTTTCCTGTTTACATTCAATTTCAACAGACATTTTTGGAACAATTCAGAGAAAACCTAGCAATCTTGCTAGCATTGTCTGTAGCATGTTAAGTCTTGCTGTAGTGGAAAGCAATGTTATGATGTTACATCTACTGCTGATTGGTAGCTGTGGTCACTCAGCTCCCTGCAGGCATAACAAGTGCTCCCACAAAACAGCTGTTTCATGCACAAATTGACCATACCACATTGTTTAGATTACTGAGTTTGGCAGAGACAGCTGATGGAAGCTGCAATGCATTTTTAGTAAGCACTTATGAATACACATTCAGAGGATTTGTTTAATTCCTTCACTTAACGGTTTTTGATAAAGCCTAAGTATTTATACATAGCAGGGATTTTTATTATGGTAGAAATACTTTACAGGGTAACATTATGTCAGTCCATACGATCTCAATTACCTTGCTGCACCCACGTTAGTGGGCATGGTGACATCTTATATTGTAAATTTCATGACTGATTGCTGATGATCTTTTGGCTCCTTCATGGACTGTACCCCTCGAAAAATGAGGAAACAAAGTCTGTTTATGAATAACACCAAAACATATTTCAATATGTATTTGGATTAACAACAATGGTTACAGATAGAATGCAAAAATATTCGAATTCATATTTTGAGATAAGTGCTTTAGCATAATCATCTGAGATGCAAGCAGATATGAAACTGCTGAATTACAGGAGATGAACAGACAATGAGATGGGTGCCTGTATTTTTCCTGTTCACGCACCAAGAGAAGAGAACATCTAATAAAATTAAAAAGAAAAAAAAAAAAAGCAAACTAAAGTACTCAAACTGATTTACTGATTAGAAAATGAATCCTGAAATTCATTGCTGAACCTGATCATTAAGGACAAAATATATTATATATAATGTGGACAAAATAAAACTATCTGTTGTCAAATGTAGAAAAGTTACACTTCTACTAAAGTCTTTCTCTGTAAAGCAATAATCCATTTTGTCTAGTGAGGATTTTCTTCTAGAATCCCCGGAGGCATCTTCACTCCAAAAATCTGAAATAGGTGCATATTTTATCTGTTTGGCAGATTCTGTTAAATGGTTTTGGTGTTATTGTTGGGGTTTTTTTTTGTTTGTTTGGTTGGGTTTTTTAACAAACATTCTGTAGCTATTTTAAGTCATAGAGTTTATCTTCTAGAACCCCAAAATTGTCAGGGAGTCTGTTCTTTTAAAACTGAGGCAAAACCAGCTACATGAACACCAGAAGGAATAAAGTACAATCTCCTACAGTTTTAGATCTCAGCAATGCATGAAAGCATCTGCTCATTTTTCTTCTTCTATTTTTTTTTTTTCCTCCTGTTGTTGAAATATTTGCATGGGTTTCCTCCCATGTGGGTTATCTGGTATTTAAGAATAACTGGAGTGATGTTAGACCCATTTTTTTTCTCATGGCACACACTTACACTTTTTAGGCTATATCTCTTTTTGCAGTTTCCCTGTAGTTTTTGTAACACGCTTAGGAATACGTTAAAATACAGTTTAAATCCCTGGGATTTAAGACTCTAATAATTTTTGTGCTTGCTAATGTGTTTCTCAATTAGAAGCTCAGTAGATAAAGTTACACAGTTGCTGCTCTCTTATCAAGGAGGTCTACAGAAAAAACCAGTGCAGATGGTGTTGTTGCAAGCATTACAGCTATTACAGTCTAAATCTATTCATTCAGCATGTGTTGGCTGATAAAATACGTACACCTGATACTGCACATTTCTGATGTTCCTTTCAGAGACACAGGCTAGTTTATTTCTAATAACAAAGGGAAGCTATTAAGAAATATCTTTTGTCTACTTACTCCAGTGTCTTCAGCTATTTTCCTAACATTGTGCACTGCATTTTGGTAAGCATTTGTAGTTTAATTAAAAGTGATACACAATGCAAAAGTTCTATAAGAATGCTCAAAATAGTTAAAATTACTCAGTTAATCTCTCCTTTTCTTTGTAAATTGCTGATTTGCTTACTTTGAATGTCACAAATCCCAAAGACTGATTAAACCCATACAATATCATCTTGCTCTCTGGATTACTTGTGACCTTCCTGCAGTATTCTTTTTTGAATGTTTTATTTTTATAATTTGCTCTTTATTTTGCATGAGGGTCATCCAAGTCAGAGAATATTGTTTCTTCTCCATGACAGAAAAATTTCTAAACCAATAAAGAGATTCAAGAAGTCCATTTTAATATCTTGATGAAATACTCAAACAAATCCATACTAACGACATTGTTTGACAGGTCATATTCTTGCTCAGCTTGCTGTTTATTCTCTTTTCACACAAATGTTCACAAATATCATAAAATAAAAAGTCTTGAAAATATCATAAAATCAGATGAACAGATTTTCTTCAGATAAATGTTTCAAAAACTCTTTGCCTGTCATCTATCCATTTCTTGAAGCCAAGACGCTGCTTCTTTCTTTCTCTAAATGCATGTTAAAATGCATTTTAAAAATATATTTTCCCTTACCTTGACATAATTCCCACTTGACAGAGGGAACATATTTCTCAGCATTTTGAATTTCCACTGAAGTCATGTTCTATACATCTGCACATACATTAACAGATCAAGTACATATATGGTGGTCATGGTTGTATACTAATTCATAGAATTGCAAAATGCATACATAAATGGATGTTCACCATTCATACATGTTATTACAACAGTAAGATAGTGATATTCTGCTCCTTCACTGACCAACATTATGAATATACTGAAAATGTTGAAAGATAAATACATGATTGAGACAACAGAAAAAGATAATGAATTTCAAAGAAGAAACGGAACATAAAGAAAATAATCAAAAGTGAGTGAATTATATACTATGAATATTAAAGATTAACTATTTTTAAAACAACTGTAAACCAGCACTTTTATTTTTTATTTTTGCTTAAGCTTTCTGTGAATAGTTGTGCATAATTGTTTTAAAAAAACAAAATTGAATGTTTCATATCTTTATTTTTAGTTTGGATCATGTTGTGTTTGCTCTATATGTAGATTTTTTCATGTGACTCATTATCTCAGAACTAAGATGATGATTTTTTAAGGCTGTGGGAGATAATTTTATTACCTACTTGTTATCAATGTCTTATGACAGTTGTGGTAGGTAATACCACCTTTGTTTATTACAGAGCAGATGCAAAGCATAATCAAAGCTTTTTTAAGCCAAACCAAATGTTCTTATTAAATGTTTCAGAGGTTTTAATTTGTTAGTATCAGTCACAATAATGCAGTCTACCTTATAAAAACACACTTTATTTCCAGTGGATTAATTAAACTATATGTTTGTTCAGGTAGCACAATGACTTTATCCAGGAGAAAACAGTTCTTACTGACTAACTGAAAAGCTTCAAGATAAAACAATAAAATAAATAAAATAAACAAAATTTAAAAAGTTCTTGAACTGCTAGACCAGATGATGGAAACACCAATAATGACAGTCTTTTCCAAGCATAAACAAGTGCGAATATAGAACCAGAAGTTATTGGAAGCGGATTTGAAAACAGACTTATTTGTGGCATGTAGCTTCAGAATCACCTCTTGATAGCAAAAAAAGCAGTTTTAAATATTCGCATGTCCCTTTATTGCCATTTAAACAGTTGATACTTGGCCTTAATTTAACATCATTAATGTTTCATACCTTAAATAGAAACACCCACTTTGTCATAGATCTGCCTCTAGAGCCCAAAATACTTTTCCTCTATTTTTTCCTCAGATATTTCCTCATTTTCAGCTGAGATATCAAAGTCTACGCTACATGTGATAGAATCCCTCTCCCACTAGATCATTCAACAGGGTAAAGGAGGCATAATTTTTCTACCCCTTCAACAACACACTTGAAAAACCTACATGAAAAAAAGAGATGGAAATAATAGACAGGCACTGATAAAGCAGCTTATGAACAAAGCTGAGCAGAAGCTCTTTTCATTGTTCCCATTTGTTGCAGATGAATCCAAAGATTGAATAAGAATTCACACCCAAATATAAGATGATCAGAAAGTTAGACTGAATTATAATTTGAAGCCCAGAGCTGAAACAGTTTTAAGGTCTTCAATTCCTGTTCAAGGTCTTAACCTTTAGTCTAGAGAGGTAGTTCTGGCTGTACTTTCTCCACAGCAGGAACGGCTTAGCAGTGAAATGTATAAATTGTTAAAAAGCTTCTTGATACCATTGCATACATCTAATTTAAAAAAAAATTAAAAAAATCATGAAGATGGACAGAAACTGAGGTGAACTCCAACCTAGCTATGCTGTCTGCATGATCTGAAAATGAGGATCCTAATCCCCTTAGATGCCTACAATTTGTCTGGGGAGAATATCTTGTTTGGAAGTAAAAATGAAATTATAATCCTAGTGGCATCACAGTGGTAGAAGAAAACTAGCAGGGACACAAGAAAACTTTTGAGAATATGTGTCTGTATTCCAAAAATGTTGAATAAATATAACTAAACTAAGCTGTTGCTCTTTGTAATGGGGTGGTTTTGTGAAACATGAATAGTAGACCATATGTTGTAAAGGATTACACTCCAAATACATTCAACTATAGAGATGACAATATACACTTCCCATGCTATAATATGACAACCAACACTTTGATTTTTCCTCCCTTTCTTTTGAATGCAGGTAACGAGATATCCTTTCCCAAGTACTTCAAAGTCACATTGGACACAGGTGATCAGAGATGAGGAAAACATAATAAGTAAAAAAGGCATTGATAAAATCAGGAATCAGTCAGACTGGTGATATTTTAAAGCCACCATAAAAGATCTAAGCTTCTCTCACATGATCTTATCTATAAAACTGTGAAGATGATTATTAACACCAAATAAAAGTGCAGAACTCTTAAGGATGCAACATCTACCTCCATCTCATTCACTAATCTACAGGTGTACAGATGCATATTTTCTGAAGGAAAAGTAAATCATTAAAATAAAAAAATGTATTATTCTAATATTTTTGTTGAACAAAGAAAGTTAGCTTTTAAAACACTACAATATAACTATAGTCAGGGTGCGTCACGTCATATTCATATGTTCAGCATTATTCTGCAAGAAAAAATATTTAATAACAATATTTAAGAGCTGTTTCTTTGGCTCAGACAATTAGACTGATTTGTGAATAAAAGAAAATGGTCTAGTTAATCATTTATCTTGAGAATACCTTTTCAGGTATCTGATTTGTAACAGTTTGTACAAAATAGTGTTCTTAAAATTCTAAATGCAAAACCTTTTTGAATAACAACCCCCCCACTCTTCTGTATTTTGAACTACTATTCTCTTTCCTACTCCTAACTATCTTTTAGTAGGAGTTCATATGATTATGAACTGGGAAGCATTTTGCAAAACTATTTATTATTTGTTTTCTCTACAGTGAATATCCCTGCAGAAACTAGAGAGTAACATCTTATTTTCTCCAGACACATATTTCAACTTTACATTTGGGGCTTTCAAAGCCTGCAATTTCCAGGACCCCCTGATATTCTAGGATACTTTAAGAAGCAAGGCATTCATTTTCAAAAAGAAAACAAACCAAAACAAAAAACCCAAAAACCAAACAAAAAAACCCCAACCCTGTTTTCTAGTTTTTATGAAGAAAGATGTATTTGATGTTCTTTGAAAACCATTGTAAGATTTCAAAGCGCAGCACTGACATCTACCAGAAGCAATGGTGCAAAGAGCCATTACGCAAGCATAACACTAACCAGCTTCAAGAACTGGGAAAGGGAGATAATGGAAGAAGTATAACTTTTCAAAAATACATTCTCATATCCATCATTCACATGAGACATTATGAATCAGTGCATAACACACAGTCATGTGATACACTATTTGTGTCCCACACCTTCTGCTACTCAAATATAAAAATTCAACTAAACTCATGCTTTTAAACTGCTTTGTTTATTTGAGCAGTGCTTGAAATTCAGACCATTCTCTGTGGAATGGAAAATTCACTGCCAGTACTATTCTGCTGCTTTTTTTTGTGCTTCTGGACATAGGCAACAAAATTATACCTGTCTGTAGGCTAGTGTTTTCATTGGTTTGAAAAACAGTTTTCATCAGAGCAAACTGATACAGCCATGATCCAGCACAGGAGTCTTCAAACAAACTGCTGTTCGTTGGATTTTATAATATTCGTAATATTACTAAAATTAATTGTTTGGTTATTTAAGATTTGTTCCCTGTGCCCAGCAGTAGTTCATACCTTAGTAAGTCTTTAGCTTTAGCTCTCCAGACATATTTCTGCCAGAGACAGAACAGCTGTCTTGTCATCTGCACACTTACAACCACAACTTCCCTCTAAGGATAGGAACATGCGAAGAATACCATACATGAAATAATGATTCAGAGCTAGGCAGCAGATTGACACCTGTTTTTCCATAATTCATAGAAGGGTTAGTTCATCTTACTATTTTTTTTTCTTAAAAGCCTAATATTTTATCTTGTTATATTGCCTGGGGGGGAGGGGGGGGGGGAGTTTAACACTTAGCAACATATTTTCTTTCCTTTTTTATGATACTTTTAAAACCAGGATAAACATATCTAGCTTTTCACATGTTTAAATTTATATAATTGATGCTGACATTAGTTTTATAGGCAGATAATTGGGCTGTGCTAACTTGTGTTCCCTCAGTGGATATAAATGTGATAGATGTCTTAGTGGAAAGGTACCAGAAAGCAAAGAATTTGAGATAGAAATATACTGAAATACATTATGATAAACAGATAAATTCTTAAAGTAGTAGGCAATTAAAATTATCAGTTATTCTAAAGTGACTGATACTGAATATTTTAAGAAAATGTCTTTAACAAGAAAAGGGATATGAATTATCCAGTCTTGCCCAAACTTAAAGAGATTGCTTCTGTAGATAAACTGGTAGACCATTAACTTAAGCTAGTTATTAAACTAAAATCAAATAAATTAGGAAAATAAAGTTTCTGCCAACATACGCATTGTTACACTAGGGGTTTTTTTATTTAAAAAACAATGAAATTATGGCATTTGTCACGTCTAACAGATACTGAATATCTTTTTGTAGAAATACTCTTACTAAAGGACCAGAAGGACAAGCCTGAACAGGTTCAGCAGCTACTCTTTTGGAAAGGTGAAAATGTCACATGGGGATACTGTATATGTGTGCCTCTGAACGTGGAAGGAGAATTGCAGATTGTCTGTTTTAGAAGTGCAGAGAAAACTGAATAAAAGAACAGAGAAAATAGAAAATAAAATATATTTATGCAATCTTGGAAAAAATTGTTCATTTATTTTTACTGAAATAATTAACTATACTTTGTGGAATATTGTGTATGATAATCAGTTTTGTGGCAAGTAAAAAGGCTTTTCTCCCTTCAAATGATTTGCATTGTAGACTAACTCGATGGAAATGCAACTCAGGCCTGACGCTGTGATGTGATTTCTACCATTCCCTCTTTATTCGGAATTTAACACGCATTTCCTGTTTTATCTTTGGTGCAAAATGGTACTGTAATAATTGCAGGTTCTTTTTTAATCAAAGCCAGAGCCTTGCATACACTGCCTGGCTCTGCAGCCTCTCCCACAAAGCCTCTGGCTCCCTATGCCTGAGACCAGGACTGACATGGCAGAGCTTGCCTCTTCTTGCTGGGGTACCACAGACTGCACCTTTGTGGTTGAGGACACTGCTCTACTGTCTGTGCTGCCAGGTCCCTGTTCCCTCAACCCTATGGCCCAGCCTGTTCTTGCTGCTTCCTGAGGACTCTGCTGCAATACGTGAAAAACTGAAATTAGTGATATCCTGTGATGCACTAAACTACCAATACACAGCTCGGTGCATGACAAGGGAAAACAAACACCACCAGTCTAGGGTGGATGTGCACCTTCAGTGAATGGCAGCCCCTACATACACATCCAGTGATGTTTCTCAAAATCCAGCATGAAGTTTAAAAATGTTTTGCTTTGGTGTGGTTTTTTTGTTGTTGTTGTTGTTTTGTTTTTTTGTTTGTTTCCAAAGATCCTTATGTAAAAAGGACATTACCTGATCTTAGAAAACATCATGCTCACTTTCACTCCTGAAACTTCTTTCTAAGAGCAACATGGGTGACTTTAGCCATAACTAATCAAAGTGCAAAACATGTTTTCTTTCTGCTCTGTCTAGATTATTGTCCTAAGGGTTGATGATCATTACAAAATCTCAGTGGTCATGTGAACAAAGAATTGTAGTTTTATATTGGGTCTGGCTGGGATGGAGAAAACTCTCCCCATAGCAGCTTTCATACTGCTGTGCTTTGTAGCTAAAAGGGTGTTGGTAACACCAGTATTTTGGCTACTGCTGAGCAGTGCTCACACCAGATCAAGGATGTCCCTTCAACCTCACCCCAAAAGGCCAGGACTGGGCAAGAGGTTGGGATGGGATATATCCAGGACAGACGGCCCAACCTGACCAAAGAGATATTCCCTAAAATATGACACCATACTCAGCAATAAAACACTATGAGAAAGGAGAAGGGGGGGCATTAGTAAGGTGTTAGTCTTTCAAAGCAACCACTAAGCACACTGCGGCCCTACGTCCCAGGAAGTGGCTAAACATTACCTGGTAAAAATTACCTTTCTTTTGCTTCTGTGCATGGTCTTTGCCTTTATTAAGGGCCATGTGTGACCTTTAATAAGCTACCTTTATCTCAGCCTGTAGGTTTTTAACCATATTTTGTCCCCGTCTGGCTGAGGAGTAGGGTGATAGAGTGGCTTCCTGGGCACCTGTTGACCAACCAAGGTTAACTCAACACACAAGTGTGAACTGTTATTCAAAATTTCTTTGCCCTGAAATTATATGTCAGTGTGGGGAAGATGATAAAGACAACATGGCAAATCAGACAGTTATGAAGGAAATGGTCTTTCTCCAGTCCTTTTAAAAAAATAATGACAGGGACACAAAAACCCCCAAATCAAAAACAACCCACCCAAAAAAACCACCAAAACAACCCATCACACCAGCAAACCCCCAAAACTCAAACCAAGCAAACACACTAAGAAAAACTCACACATAAAACAGAAGAAAGCAAGATTAGGTGAAAGAGGTGATAGATGAGGTGGAAAATTACTCTGGACTTTATTCAGAAATCTACAAAAAAAAAAAAAAAGGCAGAAAGAGCAGGTGAGAATGATGAGGAAGCAGAGCTATAGATATGTGCACTGGTGTTCTGTAATTCTGCCTACACCTTTATGTATCTTGTGTTCCACAAAGTGTAATTGTTTTACAAGCAGAATTCTATGTGTTATATGAATCAGATTCCATGAGTCCTTGAGCAATAAACTGAGTTTGCAAAAACTGATGCTCAGTTTTTTTGAGGATACACATTGATCTTAGACATGAAAAAGGTACCTGGGTAGTAGCTTGTCCCATTTTTATGAAGCCTTCACAACATATACAACAGCTACTTGATTTCCTCTTTGACTGTATTTACATGCAATCTTCTTTTATATTCTAAGGTTGTGGGTTCTCACATCTTTTCAGTCTTTCCTTCTAAAAATCAATTACAGTCTGCTTCTCCGCCTCTTTTCCAACACTTTCTTGTCAGCCTCCTGCTGACTTAAAATGACGTTGTTGCATCACGTTCAGTTATCTTCACTTAAATTCCTTTACAGAATTACTTTTCATTTCACTTCTGTAGAGCAAAGATGTCCATCTCCTTTTTTTGACCTTTTAAATAAAACTTTTAAGTTTCATGCTGGGCTTTGAGAAGCACAACTGGAATGTACATGATGTACTAAATGTACCCCTCCTGGAATGATTCTTAGAGGCTGTTCAGTTTGAAGTATCTTTGGGAAATCTTGTAGCCCCATTGTGTTACTAAAATATGGCACCTCTGCAGACTGAGAAACTTTACAAAGTTTAGAA
Source organism: Pedionomus torquatus (assembly GCA_013398155.1). Lineage (NCBI taxonomy): Eukaryota > Metazoa > Chordata > Aves > Charadriiformes > Pedionomidae > Pedionomus > Pedionomus torquatus. Next base: position 328,423 of record VZRU01019028.1, on the reverse strand, counting down.
GTGGTTTATTCTGTTTAATTTTTTAATTTTTCTGGAAAGCTGTTAGAGAATGTTTTCTCCTAGTGTGTGTACATTTGGTTTCCTTTAAATCAGTATTGTCTTACTACTTTTGGCAAGCCAAAATTATAATTTTTCACGTTCTTTTTGGAATTTATCATTTTATCTGTAAATGATTATGCATTCTGAATTTTTTTGGTGCTGTGGGGTGTTTTTAATATGTTTGTAGCAAATATGTTAGAAAAATTATAGTGCTGGTTGCAGACATGACCCACTAAAGCATATGAATTCTTTCATTTTTTAATCTAATGTAACTGATGCACAAAATTCTGGAAAAAAATCTTGCTTGCAGTTAGTCTTGTTATTGTGAATTTATTTTCTACATTCTGTACTTTGAAATCTAAATCTGCAGTATGTTTGTGTCTTATCTAGTGTTTGAAATATGTCTGAAAACTCAAGCTCAGTTAAGAATACAATAAATGGTTTCAATGACGAAAAGTATTGCATATTTTTGCATCTTTGTCTGCTGATGTAAGACAATCAGCCATCTGGTGATTTCAGTTGTTGTGGTCTAGAGTAAGTGTCAGTCTGCTTTTTGTCATGGGAGTTGTAGCAACCAATGCCTTATGCAATGAATACCACTTCCTTGGAAAACAGTGACCTATCTTTATTTTAAAACATTGAATTTTCATTTCAGTTTTCTTTCATGTTGAAGACTTCAAATATTTCCCAAATAGACCTGTTATCTTTAGTTATTCTTCCCAGTGTTGCCATCACTGCTTTCCACTTTCACATTAAAACGTCTTAAGATTCTTTTTCTGTTTTTCTTCATATCTTCAGTAAGTGGTTGACATTAGAATTTTCAAAAAAAAATCAGAAGATTTTTAGTTACATTTTGTCTTGCATTTGAGATAATTCATTTGAACTTACTCACTGCAAATTAGAATTTTTAGCTGCCTTGAAGCAGATGAGGGTATGGAGAATTTTATGAAAAAAAGTTAGAGTAAAACCCCAGGAGTACTCATCAGAAAAAAAGTGATAGACATACCTGAACATAAATTTTAATGTAAGAATGATTAAATTTTCTAATAAAAGGCAAATGTTGACTTTATCAATTTAGTTTTGCTGTCACTTTAATAAGATATTGCTTTTTAAAAAAAATCTAATGTTTACCTGTACCTGAACCTTTCTTAGCTAACTTGAAATATTTCAGTGATGGTAAAAATTGAGAGTTCTTAAGGTGTAAAAAAGCAGTTTATTTCTACTGCATTCTTCTCCCTCCCCATGCCTTTTTCTCTCATTCCACTCAACTTTTTTCTTCATCCCTCATTTATTTATTTTTCATTTTGTAAAGAAATTAAAATTAACTAAAAATAGCCAGAAGGACTGAACAGATGAATTATTCCAGGTCTCCCAAGTGCTAATTTCAACTTTTTCTATTGATATAAAAATCCATCAAAACCAATAACAAATAATTTTATTTTGAGCCTCATGGCATGAAGAGTGCAGAACATGATATATTACTGTGTTAAAGAGAAATTGAAGAAAAATATTGCTATCCCCAGTGATTAAAACTACTAACTACAGCAATAGCTGTAGAATAAATGTAGATGCAGCAGAGTGGTGTATGCTTGCAAACATGAGTAAGCTATCTTTTAAACACCTTGCTGAATTACTATGCAATTTTTACTGGACTTATATAGTCCAGTACTTTATGTAATGCTTTAGACTATGGCTATGCAGTTAGTCTCAGGAATACTTTAAGTCCCACCATTATCACCCTACACTGCACCATTGCCCCTTTTCCACTTACATGAATAAAACTACTTTAAAGCATATCTAAATTACTAAAAAAGTCATGTTTTAGCAGTTTATATTCATTTATCAATGCATTTTCTTTATATGCTTTCAGAGATGTCCATAATAGAGTACATAAATAGACATGATAACAATGAGTAAGAAAATAAATGAATGAAAAATGTTATTACCAAAAAAGGTCAATATAAAGACACTGATGGCAATAAGCACTGGTATAGTTTAAGAGATCAATGTAATTTTTAGTTTTGTGTCTTATATCTGAAAGTGTCGCTACCTTTCAGTACAGTTACAATTCTCTGTGAAAAACAGATTACTGTATATCAAATGTTTTTCCCTATTTACAGGCTTGAAGCAATATAGACCTACTAAAAGTCCATATCAGCAGGTATATGAAGACATTTACTTGTATACAGAAGCATGTATAGATGCTTCTTCATCACACATGGAGTAAGACATGCTCTAATGCTACTTCATGTATTCCGAGTTTACAGCTACATCAGAAGAAGGAAAAAGAGGAAATAGGTCAAGTACAGGAAAGCTGTGGATGTTATAGATTGCAAGGAAACAGCAGTGAACCATAGATATGATTTGTAATTGGGAATTAATGAAGTAGACTGATGTTTTACAGAGACTGATACAACTCTAAGACAGAAAGTAGTGAAAAGAATGCTAGCAACAGGTACCATAGACTAAATTGTCTTTATTTACACTGACCTGTAGGTTCAGTGTAATGTTCCTTGTAGATATGATTCCAATAGCAACGTCTGGTCAATGCCTGTTATTTCCCCTGATGAACATTAATTGGCAACTACATACTCTACCATCTGGGCTAGAAAAACTTTCTCAATTTTTTCCTTAATTTTTTAAATATAAACAAATGAAATCTACGCTTATTACTGTGGAAAACCATGGGATTGAAGTTATTTGCGAAGATAGTATTTGGGTTCACTAGTAGAAGGATTAGACTCTGCGTATTTAATATTTGCAAGATTTTAATATTAATTTACTCAGCAGAGATGCGATCAAAGAAGGTAGTTATTCAGAATATTGATACTCATGAATTACACAACAATGTATTTGGGTATAGACAGAATTCTGAAAAAAAAAAAAATAAAATCCCTAACTCAGTCCCACTTGTTTACAGAGATTCTTTAGTCAACAGACTAAAATCAGGCAGGGAGAAGCCTTGTCCTGGTCATGTTATATACATAAGGAGAATCTGAAAGATTCATCAACGTTCTACTCAGTTAATGCCATCATTTGCTAGTCATTAATCCAGAAAATCTCTTTCCCTTAAACCTGAATGACAATTCCATGTCTGTGTCAGCTGTTTCTATTAAGTGGATGGTCTCAAAGGAATGTAGAATTTGTGAAAATTAGTTTCTGTGATACTGAGATGCATGCCTCTAGAAAGCGTGCTCTGGCATTCTTAAATAAATAGCCCATGCATGAAATTCCTTCCAGAGGGAAAGGACCATCATCAGGAGAAAGACCTTCCTGTATCTAGTACATAGGATAGTGCAAACAAACCCATCAAACAACACAATAAGAGTGCAAATTGGTTATCACAGGCAGTTTTAGAATGTCTGGTATGTGCTAGTGTCACCAAGAGAAAAGACTGACATTGCACCTAACTTGTATTTAAAGATACTTGAAATGATAAAAATTTAAAATGCAAATCCAAGTTAATCTGTCACAGTGGCCAAACTATTAGAATTTCTTCTAACTCCCAAGCCTGCAGTGTGTGTTAGTTAACACTTTTTTAGTATTGCATATTGACATCAGTATTGAAGAAAGTGAAGGCAAACAAAGAAGAAATACTTCTAACTCAGTTACGTCAAGAGCTATTGCTCATTAGCCGGCTATGCCTGGAATTAGCTTGCAGAATAAAGGAGTAATTAGTGTCACATGCACCATGTGTTTGTGTGTCCATGATAATTTTTACTTTATTCTCTGCAAGTCTTTATCTGAAACTGCTCTTCAGCAGGGTCCTTAATTTTAATGACTATCAGGGATTTGATCATTACATGGTGAATCTTTACCTCTCAGATGTGAATGGCTTTTTAAAAAGTGTTCCCAGTTTCAACAAGTAGTCTACTGCAGAGTGACATTTGTAAATTGAACGCTTTGTAATTCTCCAGCTGTATTACATGAGGGTTAATATATTTTTGCCACTAGAAATGCCTTTAAAAATCACCATCTTTGATCTTTTGGAACAGTGCGTAAGGCAGGGGAGGAAAAGGGATAAATTCAAGATGGATATCTCTGAAAAAGGTATATATATTTTTTAAAATGTTGAAAACTTGTAACTTTAGGTTTCTCTAATTTTTTCCACAAGTTTTGTCATCAAAAGTATTATTGAACTTCTTTTTCCTTTTGCAAAATGCCTGCACATTAGACATTTAGATCAGAAAAATATGTCAATTTTTTGCTGTTAGTAATAATAATTCTTTTTAAATTATGGTTCCTGCTGAACTAACTCTTCTGAAGAGCTGGTTCAGCCATTTGTTATGAATAACATTCATTTCAACCAACACAGATTTGATTAGTCAATCTCAATCTCATTTGCTTCAATATTTGTCATTTGTAAATGGACATTGAATATTTTGGCCAAATAATTTGCTATCTACAGGTTGTAAAAATTCCATTCCAATTGTTCTGCATTCTTTATTAATGGAAATTTTAAGACCACAGCAGCATTCTTTTTCTGTTTCCCAGCCAACTTAATGAAAGCTTTTCAATTTGAAAATTCCAGAGTATGATCCTTTGTGACTGGGTGCCTAACTCACATGGCAGCTTCTCCTCACCAATCTGCTGACTGTAATTTTTTGGATGTGTGAATGATGAATAACAGTTTTAGACACTGATAACAAATTTATGCTCGCTTGGAATTTGTTGACTGATGTTGACTGCTGTGAGTCTCAGAAGCTCAGTAATTCAGTTATCACTGTTCTGGCAGCATAAGTGGGCTTTAAAGTTGGCATAATTACTTTTACAAGTATTTCTAAACCTCTCTGTGGTAGTAGAGTAGCATAAAACTGCCTAATATAAATTAGAATTGGATTTACTGTATTTTTTTTTTTTTATTTCAGCTTGGGCTTTGATATTTGTGTATTTTTTTCCTTAACTATGAAGATTTTCTTCATAATCTAAATTTCTTTATATAATTAATTTGGATAATTTATTTTAGAATCTGAAAAACAACTTATCATCAGGCACCAAACCATTTATCCTTTCTTTCCACATTTCTAACAGCCAAAAGTTAATAAATCAGAACTGTAAGATGTATTTGTCCTATATATTGGGCCAAAACCTCATCTTTTCCTTTCATGTTAATGGAACTACAAAGTAGACTGAACTGGTCCGAACAACCAGGCTTCAATTCCCTTTACATGCAGGTTCCCCTCAGGTTATGGAGCTGACAAATTTTGTTTTGCATCACATCTGCTCCACAGTCCCTGACTATCAGAGAGCTCTTGTTCTGGCTGCCAGATTAGTCCCTTGGGGTTGGCTGCTGCAGGAAACAATGTGGAGTTTCAAGTTGTGAACAATCATAATTTGGCTCCACTAGTTGAGAAGCTGTAAGGGTGGTTGACAGTTGTCTTATTCCACCTCCCCCAGCACCCCTTTATGTTGGTCTCTCTGGCAATGGGTCCCCATTAAACCTGAGTCTTTTCCCCTAAAGAACCAATGCTTTTGCAGACCTGTTAAAATGTGACCTAGAAAAATTTATGTCCCAAAGGTATGGGATTCAGGGTGCAATTTGAAACACTTTATGTGGCAAAGTCGTAACATTAGATATTTCTTGCCTGAAGTTACAGAATTAGTATAGGCTCATAAATTACCCTGTAAGTCAGAAATATAATTGCTGTATGATTTTTCTTCAGTAGCTGGGACTGAAAATTATTTTAAAAATGGATTGCATTTGCCCATGGTATTGAAAACAGATTGATCTTTTGATCATGGTTGGAAAAAAACACCACAATAACACAATAACATGGTGTGTTGTCATGAAAAAAATTGCTTTATATGGACAAGAATAATGACATATTTGAAGAATTTCATGTGATGTGGGAAAAATGTGTTTTGTATCTCAATCCAAACAAGATGTATAAGAAAGAAACATGTCAGATCGCTAGGGAGGTTTTGTTAGGGAAAAGTAGTATAACAGTTCAGAACAATATTTTACAAAGAATTTGCTTTGCTGCTTGTCCACAAAGCTTTTTAAAGCACCATTTTATTTTTTTTTTATTTTACCAGAATTTTGAAATCAATAGACATTTAAGATGAAAAAGATAAGGAGTTTAAATGGGATTATCTTTACCCTACATTCCAAATATATGACTAACACATGAAGTACATACAGGGTTAATGCAGCATTGCTGTCTAATAGCATTCATCAACCCTTTCCCCTCCTTCTTAATCTTTTTGTTAAAACATTCTTTGCTATAGACCTAGGGTTTCTCTGTTTTCACTTGCAGTAAATCCTTTTGTAATTATTCTTGGCTTCAGTTGATACCCCTCAAAAATTGCTTGTTCCTATGGACAATGCCTCAATAAGGAAATGAGCAAAGATATTTTAAATCAGAGGATTATGCCATAGCAAAAGCAAAAA
>VZRU01019028.1:282995-321984 GCA_013398155.1 Pedionomus torquatus | reverse complement strand
AAAAAAAAAAAAAAAAAAAAAAGATTGGTTTCATGGTTCTTTAAGTATTCACAGTCAAAGTCTGGATTAGTGCTGCATAATATCTGTAGCTCTAATCATACAGCTGAAATGAATCAATTGTTGATTGTTTGAAATGGATGAATGGGATATTGAAGCCCTCTCAGAAGAATACAAGTTCCAAATTAAGATTGAGACCATTGCTTTGACTTTGGTTATAATAACCCACAATTTATATATTTATATGTTTAAACAAATTGCCCAGGATTTACTTCTTTAATGACCACTCTCAGTCCCCAAGCTATATTCAAAGACTCCTCATTGGACAACAACCTCAACTGAACATGTTAAAGGAAATTAAATTACTTTCTTTGAGTTCTTCTAGCCCTCTCCCTCAATTTTTTTCCTGTAGTATAACTATATATAAATAAAAAGGAATGCTAATGAATGACAGGTGGCTTCTCTCATTATTTCTGGATTTTACTTTTTTTCTTACACTGAAAAGACACAGATACCGTTCAGTGTCCCATTTGCACCTCAGCTGCTGGGCCAGAAGACAAATTTTCTATAGATTCTATATCATGTTTTTTTGACATTGTTCTGGAAAAAGACCCCTGCAAAATCTTAAATATGGTAGAGCATCTCAAAACATGTTCATGCAATTAAATCTATACCTGCCTACCTAATTATAGAGAAACAAATTGCTCTCCAGGTTACATTTACTGTATATTCGATTAACTCTCCTCTGAAATTTTTGGAAGTCAAGACATCCATCTCATGCATTGATACTTAAACTGTAGAAATTTAAAGAGGAAAGTTGAATCCTGCCCTGTGATGCTGGAGACTAGTTGTCTTTTCTTGTCTTTGTTCACTGCCTGGTACAGAGGGAACTTGAATGCCAAGTGCAATTATGTTATTAATTCAGAAGTTTTCACTGATGTGGCTGACTATATGCACGCTCTTAGTCCAGAATCTGCCTCACAATGGAAGAGCTACACAAGTAAGATGAGTTCACTTAATGCTTAAAGTACGCAAACTAATAATTTCTGGGACTTTGAACTCATCACATTGATGATATGTGATGAGAGCTGTTCAATGAATCACAGAATCTTCATTGTTGGACAGGACCTCTGAGATCATTGAGTCCAACCATACACACAGCAAAAAAAACCAAAAAAAACAAACAAACAAACCAACCAAATAGTCCCCACGCTTCACAAAACAAATCACCCAACCCAACAATCTCAGGCACTAGATCGTGCCCTGAAGTGACACATCTGCATGGTTCTTAAATAGCTCCAGGAGTGGTGACTCCACCACCACCCTGGGCAGGCTGTTCCAGTGCCTGACAACCCTCTCAGTGAAGTAATTCTTCTTTATAACTAATCTAAACTTCCCCTGCTGCAACTTCAGACCATTTTCAAGAAAGGGATGCAGTTATTAGTAATAGGACTTGGATCTTCATTTTGCACAAAAGATAATACGATGAGTTTCATTATTTGAAAAAATGCATCTGAGCACAGAGGCATTTCTTGGATTAGATGATCAGATTATTAAAGACAGATTTTTTCTGGAGACATCTGTTTGAAATACACATCTTTTATGCATATATCTCTTCAATGCCTAGAGGTGCTCTGTGAATTCATGACTGGAGCTGGCAGTTCTGTGCAAGAGGTCATGACCCAAGCAGAATTGTGCTGGTTACAAATTGGATTTCTTATCTAACAGAAACTTCATTACTCATGCCAGTATCTAAGATCATAATTCTGATGGAAATAGAACCCATTTTACAAGAGCGGTTCCATAATTAAAAGCCCTGGAAACCATTAGTAGTGGTTATTGTAAATAATTGGAAAAGATTAGCTCACAAGTAGACAGAGAGTAAACTTACTAACACATAGGTAAATAACTGAAGTATGAAGCAAATTCTAAAACTGAGGAATCAAAGAGAAGTTTGAGGTTTTTGAAACTAATGATACTCATGCATGTCCTTCTTATTTATTTTCTGTTGGCTTTAGTTATTCCACATTATTCTTTCCTTGTTTATGCTGCCAAGTTAGACTGCAAACCTTTCCAGCAGGAAATTTTTATTGCTTCTTGTCTTCAGCATGTACACAAAATATAGACAGTGCTACAGAGATCAGTATCATTGCTGTTAATAGCTCTGTCCACATGTACTTAGCAATGTTAGATCTAATAATTACCAAATATAAAATGTTCATAGAATCTGCAGGCTATTTAAAATTAGAAGTGTTGACTTATTTATGGTTTACTAACATTGAGCTACATCTCTCTCCTTGGAAGTGCTTTTTTAAGAACTCAACTTTTCTTAGGCAAATACTCACTGAAGGTCAAACTTGTTACAGGTGAGCAAGTACACAGGAGACATCAATGCATTGAGTGTCAGTTCTTTTATACTGGTCCTATTCATTTTTGTAAGCTGATTGAACCTTCCACATTCTGGATGAAAAAGTTAAGGTTTCTTAATTTTCTTTTTTTTTAGTTCAGTTATCCTCTGCATTTGGGAAGGAAATTTTTAAAAAGTACTAAAAAATATATATGATATTGATCTGTTGTAAACAGCAATATACTTACACCTTTTTTTGTACTTTGATATAGCTCTTTTGCAAGTTTGACTTAGCTGTTTCCTTGCTGGTCTTTGACAATTGCTGGCAAAGCTAGAAAAAATTCCCAGAATGGAGAGTAAAAGCAACATAATCTTCAAACACTGAATAATATCAGGATATTACTTTCACTTGTGTAATTTCCTTTAAATTACTTGCAAATAAATTATGAAGAGTTGAATTCATTGAGCGGGAGGTGTCTGCAATATAGATGTCTACTACTGTCGATTTGTAGTTAGTCAAGAGAAACAGACACTTGTAAGTAAAATAGATATACTGAAGCCTATGAATAGAGAAGAACTGTGCCCTAGATGTGCCTCTTTCTCATGAAAAAAGCCTACGTGGAAGATATCTTCTTTATTATCATGTTGTTTGCTGTTTCTCACTTTAAGTATGTTTAAATTATTTGCTATTAGGAAGTAGATACTTTAGGAAATTTGAGATCTTCACCTCGACATTTGAAAAGGGTCAGAACACCATAAAAACATCACATAGTAAATGACATAAGCTTGAGCTCAAATGCATATCAACATTTCATGCCCAAAGCCTTTTTGTCTCTCATCAAGAAGTCCTTGTCACATCATAGTACAGAGCCTACCCTTACCTGCAGCATAAACTGTCCTGGCCTGACATTAGTATGTATCTCACCTAATCTAATAGCAGTGATACAAGTCTATAGATTTATTCACAGACAATTTTGTTGATAACTCACAAGAAAATGGATTTATAGGTAACCTGAGTTAAGCTGTCTTGCTTGGTATTCAGTGAAAAGCGGAAGCTAGATCCCCTGCCTTTTACCTAGGTGTCAAGGAAACACACAAGTGAATCTGAGAAAGTGCCAAGTATTAGACTGCTTCTTGAAGCATGACTGTGTAGGTATAATCATTAAAAAATAATCTAGGCAAAATTACCAAAGAAAGCTCCTTGCTGAAGTATTCCCACAAAATCCAGGGAAAGTACTGAAGAAGGCTTTTGATATTGTCCCTCACAGCATCATTCTGGACAAGTGGTCCATCTGTAAGGTGAGCAAGCACATGGTACACTGGGTGAGCTCAAAGAGTTGTAGTGAAAGGGAGTTTGCATAAGTCCAGGTAGATGACATCTTTTGCTCTCCGCTGGTCTACCAATGAAACATTATTTTATGAAATGTTCTTTTTGTTTCAGTTTCTCACTCTTCCTACAGTTCTTGTACCTCCATCTCCTCACATACTTTCCATTGTTCACGGTAGAATAATTGACAGAGAAGATAAGGAAAAGGAGAAAAACGGCTAATTCTTTTTTTTTTTTTTTTTCAGATTTTTTTAAAAGCAAGTCTTTAACTCTTACAGTAAACTTCTCCTCAGCTTTTGAAAATAGATCATTTATTTATCAGCTTCTCTTTTATTTCCTACACTATGATTGGTCTATATAGTTTTGCAAATTAAACCCAATTTAAATATAAAAGTCTACTAATGACTGACACTCAATCTTCCTTTCTCTCGCACTGGTTAAAAAATAGTATTGTAAATTGACCTTCAAAATAATTGTGTTTATAAGCAATTCGTTCATGTGCATATACCAAATTCTTTGAAGCTATAATTGCCATGGGAGATAGCAGAGAGAGTGAGAATTTAGGCCTCATCTTATTGTATTACTTTCCTTATGGTGTTCTAATTAAGAAAAACTGTATAAATCCTTTATTCTCTCTCTCTGTTGGCTATTTTTTGGTTGTTTGTTTGGTTTTTTCCCCAGAAACTGAATCTAAGAATTGGGTACCATGTTATCCTCCATATCTGTTTGCTATATGGTACACAAGGACTCCATTAAGTTTGTAGTCAACAATTGTATGCAATATGTGGAAGCAGAACAAAAGAACATCACTTACTCTTTTCTGCAGTATTTTTTTTATCATTATCTTCTCCCTTCTCGGAGGTGGAGGAAAATATTAGATTATTAAGCATGATCAAATCCTACAAGCAGGAAAAAGATCCCATTAAACTGGAAAGTAACTCAAATATATATGAAAAAAGAGGTCTGAATCTGAACATATATTAAGACAAAATAAATTGATACGTAATACATACACGTGTCTGTCAAGCGGGATCACATGCTAAAATTTCCCACTTAGAATCACATTTAATGTATTTCACTTTCTTTTCTTCTTACGTTACAGGAGATGTAATTTAAATTTGGGTTATGGTAACCTAAAAAGCCATTCTACTGGAAATGAAGAACAATTGAGCAATATAAACCATTTTAGTGAGAGAAAAGCAAAAGTACAGAGAGTTTATCTTTTTAATTTTTTCTTTTTACTCAATTCTGTATCAGTCAGAGTGAACTAATATATATATTTTTTTTTATCTTTTTTATCTAATTTCACTTTCATTTCTTATTCCCTTGGGGGTACATTCTATTTTATCCAAAATGCAATAGATGTCCTTATGTCAGTGTTGAGCATCCTTTTTAGCCTGGTTAATTAGTTACAAGTCTGCAAAGATAAAGACTTATTTTAAGCATTTGTTTCTTTTATATTTTTAATTGTAACAAGGACTGAGACTAATTAAAGCCATGTGGGTTTAATGCATTTTCCTCAGGCATTTTATTTCTGTTAATTCTGCCCTTCTATAAATTCAATTTGTGGATTGAATCAGGGAGCTTTATGAAGAAAATTCTTCCAGATAGAGCCTTGATTGGTGGAGCCTTGATTTTGTACAGATTCACTTGTACATGGACTCCTTTTTGGTTAGAGTTGCTATTACCAAATGCTTTCAATTCTGATGCTGACATGATCAATTTGCAACAAAAATAGAGCTGGGTTGAGCACATCTTGGAGTATGAGTGGTGCATTTCAAGAGCACAGAGGTTCAGGCAGAGCAATGATGATAAATCCTAAAACTACAGGAAATTTATCAGAAAGGTAACCAACACATGAAACATATCATCGCCCATTATTAGGTCACACAAAAACTACGGAATCATCAAATTAATGACTGATAGTATCTGCTCATTTCTAAAAGAAGCTTACACGATAATAATAGTCCATTTTGGTTTTATTCTAAAGAGGATGATTATTATCCCACAATGTGTTCTCATGAATTAAGCTTGAATGAATGGTAATTCATCAGTCATTCATATTTCTCTAGTACTGACCTAATTAAATTAAGAAATTCCTTGAGTCATTATTATCAGAGAGTTATAGCTACTTGAAAGCTCTTTGCTGGCTCATGAGAAATAGATCGGTCATGTTATTCTGCCTTCTATATTGTAAATGGGGTCAGCATGAAACTCACATGACATTTCCCTTAATTCTTGCTTTTGTTGGCTGATCCTGAGGGTATGTGCATAGCTTGAAATCCAACGCAAGGCAAATAGCCCTCAGTAAGGCTCAGTAATTGTTGGTTTACAAAACATTGTTCAAAGTTTTGGGTAAACACCAGGGCAAATTCCAGAAATATAAATAATTAAGCTGAGTCCTAGCTATGAAACCTTCCCTCTGAAAGGCAATTTAACTGAGATATGCTTATTAACTCATGTATCTTCCATTTCCAGACTTAGTTTAACTACACCTGGATAGTGAAATCTCTCTTTTGCAGTGCAGAACCCGAGGCTGCAGTTTAGAGGTTTAGGTTCTTTGCCAAGCAATAATGTATTCTCTGAGAGGTAAATAATGGAGAAATTTAAACCACACTTGTTTTCAGCAGTTAATACATATAATATTGGAAAGGGCTTTGGTTTCCAAATTTGTCCATTAAGAATCTGTGATGGTGAAGAAGCTAATGCAAAATTAAATTAAATTATTAAAAACAGAATTTTGCACTTAGAACAAAAACATTTTCAAAAGACAGAAACAGCTATAAGTGCAAAGGGAAATGCAGGCTAAGATTACTGCCTCACGAGATGCATGGTAGTACACATACTTCACTCTAGCACATACTTTGTTTATCCAAAATATTTTTTAGCTTGAGGGGTTTCAGAATTTTAATGAAAAATTTCTTGATGTACTTTTTATTATTTAAAAGGAAGATGCTGTCTAGAACATCACAAGCATTGTAAATTATTGTTTATGTGTCAGGATGTAGGTGCCACTGTCAGACCTATTTACAAACATCAGTGTTCCTTTTTAGAACTAGAAGAAAAGTATTTGGATAATCAGAATATATTTCTGAACATGTATGTGGTTGTATCAAACATGCACTGTATCAGAAACTACAATGAGGTCCCTGGATGAATAGCTAGTTATACAGAACATAACAATGTGGGCCTTAGAGACTACTTTGAATTTTGGTCCTTTTAGGAACTTGATGGGAAAACAGAATATATAGTTTTGTATTTAAAGAAATCTTGTACCTAAAAGAAGGAGCAAGTTATATACAAAACAACTTTAATCCTTGGGTATTATCTGTCTTTATGGAAGCATTTTGCAGATATGGTTTCATTGTTTATTCCTGTAACTGAACTTTCTGTGTATTCTTAAATGTATGGCTTTATTACTAAAGATAACAAGCAATGTGAAATATATATTTCAGAAAAAAAACAATGGACAAAGTGGAAAAAACTGTGATAGAATAGTGGTTTGCCTAACAGTTTCTAACACTCATTTAAAGGACAGATATTCCAAAATTCATTATAATTATGTTCTTACATCAGACCTCAAGAAAACCATTAACAATGAACTCTACTGTGCTATCATAAAGCAGTTTGGCAACATAGCAATTTCGGATGGAAGGTGTGTTTTCCAAGAGAGCTGACATAGCTATCTTGGGAAAACCTTGCTTTTATACACAGATATGGACTACACCTAAATATGGGTTTAGCCACAGTAATTCCAGCTTTTAAAACTGATAGATGGAGGAATGAAAGGTTGCATAAATATATGTCAATCACAAAAAGTATAAGGTCAAGTTTTAAGCTAGACTCTAATATGCAATGAAAAATATCTCACTAATGATAGAAATGTTTACCAGCTACTGAATTTTCTGCTGGAAAATGAGAGATAATAGGATCAGTACAAAAGAGGGAAAAGAAGTGCAAAACACGATATCTATGTTATACATAAAACACGCATGGCTTTGAATCAGTGATTTTTGCCATTAATTTACATGCAGAAAAATGTTACTTAATTTTTATTAGTTTCTGTCATTCAGCATAGTAGAAGGGTATCTTGCATTGAAAATTAATTTTTTAAAGGGGAATTATTGCTATTCTGAAACTACATATAACAGCAATCAGAATTAAATGGGAAGGTAAAAAGTTAAAGTTGCTTTTGAGAATACTATTTTACATTCATAGATCACTTTCTTCCTGCTTTGAAGTATTAACCTAGGTGTTTATCAAAGAAGACACAGGCTTAACCTCTGGCTATTTAAACCGAATAAAGACCATATGTTATAATTTCAGGTTTGGGTGCAAATGACATTTCTCTTGAAGAAGCAATGCATTATGTCATAGCAATGCAATTTGTCATAGCAATTTGTGTAAAGATAAGAAGCTATGAAGTAGGCTGCCAAGTTCTCTCTGGTTCATTTATTATGATTTTTGCTTCTGACAAAAATGTCATGGGTTCAAGTCTCGAAGTGGCACTCCGTATCGCTCTACTGATAGAAGAGTTATCTGTACTTTAGGTGACATTTTAAAATAAACTCTCTGGCAGTTATCCAAATGTATGCTAAAAATCGTAAGAGGTATTTTCAGATAAGAGTGATAATAACACTCTCATGGGCAGCATCTCTTCTGTCTATAAAACTCACTCTGATAGCCAAGATTTTGTGAGCTATTGCTGAGGACATGTATAATGGCCGCTTCATTTTCTGCAATGTCATTTTGTAACAAATTACTCATTATTCTTCAAAGATGTTCAATATCTGACATTTGAGGAGCATTTTAAAATCAAATTCTATTCAGAAGACACTAAGTTATGCCACACAAGTTTTTGTCACTTATTATAAATTAACTACTTTATCCTAGCAACTGTTTCACTGCTTATATGCTAACATAACATACACAGATTCTCTGAAGAATAGCCTGTTCAGTGATGAGTCAGAAAGCAGTAGAAAAGTATGATACCTGGGCATATGTAGGTATGAAAAGTAGGTTACCATGAGCATAAGCTTTCCCTAGGAGCCTGCCAAGCACCAGGTTTTCCCTACAGGTCTAGTTAGTCCTGTCAAGAAAGGAAGTTTGTTCACCCAAAATAACAAGAATGAATAAGATCTGTGGTGTGGCCTGTGTGATATTGATCTTTTTTGTAAAATGTACTTCTGAAGTCTTCAGTCATTGTCATTTTTTTTTTCAAGTAATTTTTTTTTTCCCTTGGGTGTGTACAGCTCTCAGTTTATTTTGTTATAATGTATTTGAATATCACTGTTAGTATTGGTGCCATTCTTGTGAGAGCTCCAGACTATATGCTTTTTCTCTATCTAAAAGAATCTTTTTTTTTTTTTTTTTTTTTTTTTTTCAGATAGAGTAGAAACAATGTGGAATATTCCTGTAACTTTATCATATTTTAGACAGTAATAAGGGATTAGGAATTTCATGGAATCTTTAGGACTTTAGTTAAGATGGCACACTTGATATATCTGGATGTATATAATAAATGTATGTTATCTCTGATAACTGATTCTTCTTGTACATTATTATTAAATTGATAAACTCATTCTACTGATCTGTGTGAAAGGAACAGACCAGAAAAATAAACTCCCTCTATTCTGACCCTCAAATATATGTGCAGATGTCCTTGTTTTTCTTGTGTTAAGAAAATAAAATATTTTGACTAATGGGAGCTATTCACCTATTCATCTTCAAATTTATGTTATTTCCTTTGTTAGCAGTTTCTGATTCTACAGCTAATTCTCCAATAAAATATTTTTGAGCAGTATATTTTTTAGCTGATGAAATGGTTTTCTTCATCTCGCGTCAAGGCCTTTGTGTTCTTTGATTTTCAGTGGTTGGGATAATAATGTGTTAAGTACTGTCCAGTCAGGAAGTAGAATTCAAGTCAAGCAATATGATTAAGTTCAGTTACTCCTTTGTGTCTAATTTTGCTGAACCTCTGTTAGAGGTTGTGGTGACACAGAGTTAATAGGTATTTCTATGAATTACCTAATGCACACACAGTAAGTAGTTTGAAGAGGAATAATGGGTAATTTATCAGATTACAGTTACAGCTACATTTGAGTCTATGAGGTTGCATGGAAGCACAGAATCGTTAGAGTTGAAAGGGACCTCTAGAGATCATGTAGCCCAACTCCCTTACTAATGTGCCTAGAGCACATTACTCAGGATGGCATCCAGGTGGGTCTTGAAGTTCTCCAGAGATGGGGATTCCACTTCTTACGTTCCCGCTTGTTCCCATTGCCCCTCATCCTGTCACTGGGAACAATTGAAAAGAGTCTGAGATCTTTTAGAGCTCTAAACGGATTTGCTGTTGTATTAACCAAATTCTTCAAGAAGGGTTTGCTGTTGTTTTTTTCCCTAAAAAAAAAGGAAAAAGACCAAGAAAAAGAAAAAGAAAAAGAAAAAGAAAAAGAAAAAGAAAAAGAAAAAGAAAAAGAAAAAGAAAAAGAAAAAGAAAAAGAAAAAGAAAAAGAAAAAGAAAAAGAAAAAGAAAAAGAAAAAGAAAAAGAAAAAGAAAAAGAAAAAGAAAAAGAAAAAGAAAAAGAAAAAGAAAAAGAAAAAGAAAAAGAAAAAGAAAAAGAAAAAGAAAAAGAAAAAGAAAAAGAAAAAGAAAAAGAAAAAGAAAAAGAAAAAGAAAAAGAAAAAGAAAAAGAAAAAGAAAAAGAAAAAGAAAAAGAAAAAGAAAAAGAAAAAGAAAAAGAAAAAGAAAAAGAAAAAGAAAAAGAAAAAGAAAAAGAAAAAGAAAAAGAAAAAGAAAAAGAAAAAGAAAAAGAAAAAGAAAAAGAAAAAGAAAAAGAAAAAGAAAAAGAAAAAGAAAAAGAAAAAGAAAAAGAAAAAGAAAAAGAAAAAGAAAAAGAAAAAGAAAAAGAAAAAGAAAAAGAAAAAGAAAAAGAAAAGAAAAAGAAAAAGAAAAAGAAAAAGAAAAAGAAAAAGAAAAAGAAAAAGAAAAAGAAAAAGAAAAAGAAAAAGAAAAAGAAAAAGAAAAGAAAAAGAAAAAAGAAAAGAAAGAAAAAGAGAAGAAATGAAAAGAAAGAATAAAAAAGAAAAATAAATAAAATCACAGGGAAGTTACAGAGTGAACAGGACTTATACCAAACAAAAAAACCCAGCCAACCCTGAACTTTAAAATTCGGGTTTTATAATTTAATGATGGTATAAAATTGCTATACAGATTCCTGGATTCTCTAACAAGGAACATTTGGTAACAACTTTTTCTCAGTAAATTGTAAAAGAAAGTTTTGTTGGACAAGTAGTGAAACAAGTCAAGGTGAGGAAAGGAAGACAAATGTTTTCAAATAATAAATGAATCAATTTAATTTTCTGAACTGTAGCAATATATGCCTACAAATATGAAAAAAAAAAAACTTATGCAAAATTAAATAAGTAACTGAGAATCTCTATGGGAAAGACTTGATCTTAGGAAACCTTTTAAAATGATGACCGGGAAAAAAAAATATTTGTAATAAAATATCCTAAAAATCTGAATCCAATTTTAAAGACTGTAGTTCAAATGAAACAGAAAAAAAAATGACTGTGCTATTCAGAATGAATCAAATTTTTTTAAAACTTTTTTTAAAGTATTTTTTCTCATTGATCATGATTACAAATGTCAGACTTGAATCTGTATTTTCAGCTTCCATAAAAAAGTGCATGAAACAAACACTGTATGGTCTGACAGCACAGTAGTCTTTTGTTCCTAAAGAACAAAAGAATAATTAACTACACTGATGCCTGCGATGTCTGGCTTTTCATCTGAGGTGTTGTTTCTATTATTTTAATAGCATTTCTTATTATTTATCCTCTGGATTGCCATTGGAATTAAATGTAAAGACTGATAATTTTGCTCTTAGAAGTTGTACTCCAGCCCCTGATCATTTTTGTGGCCTTCCTCTGGACCTGCTCCAGCCGGTCCATGTCTTTCTTATGCTGGGGGCTCAAGAGTACTCCAGCTTCTGTCTGACCAGAGCAGAATACAGGAAGAGAATCAACTTCATTGACCTGCTGACCACACTTCTTTTGACATAGCCAAGGACATGGTTGGCTTTCTTCTAAAGAACTCTACCTGAATTTCATTTTTCTTTCTCTCTTCTCGTAAAAAGTTACCTTTAATGTTAATTGAAATAGTACATGGGACAACAGTTCAACCTAATAATTGCCATTTAGGAATGTCAATTTATCATTGACGGTTTATACAGTATCCCACTTATGTACTGATATGTGTCAAGCATTTAACTGATCTTTCTACGGAAAGTTCAGAATACTTTACAAAGGTCATATAAGGAAAGAAAATAATGACAATATTTTGGTGTTGTGTTTGAATTGTGTAAGCATATATATAAGGGAAAGTCAGCTTTTTTAAGTGTGTCATCCATTTCAGTCTGTAGGAATGATGTCCATAATGTACAGATAAGCAAAATTAAACAACAACTTCAATTTTGAGATCAGTCTTCCAGACTGGAAGCACAGTGTAACTAATGTCTATACCAGGCTGTTATTCCCTTGTACAAAGGCTTTCTAAAAAGTGAAAATGTTATTGATATAATTGACATTTGTTATGGAAGTTAGTTTCAATGAGAATGAGCATCTTATATTAATTTGCTTTAGTTGAGGTTTCTGATCAGTATTCTACAAGCATATTTAGATTTTTTTTTATTGTGATTCTGATTTTTTTCTTCCTATATTGTTGATCTACAGTGAATTCCTCAAATTATTGAATAAAAATGATCTCATGTTATGTAAATATTTATTCTATGTAAGAATAAAATATCTGAAGTGAAAATGTGGCCATCAAATGTATTAAAATTTAGACCAATAGAAATATAAATGCAGCTGTTTCAATTGCTAGTACAAAAGAGAAGCTTATTTCTGTCTCTGGGAATCTCATATGAATTCTGTGAAGTAAATTTCCACCAACACTTTGATTTTTAATTTCACAAAGAGAAACTAATCATTGAAATTTAAATTAAGAAATATTACATTTTTCATTAAATGGGAGAGAATTAAATTAACACATGAAATTTTTTATGAATTACCTTCATTTGACATTGTTCAAAATTATATTGTATTGTATTGTATTGTACTGTATTGTACTGTATTGTATTGTATTATACTATATTACATAATATTATCATATTTTCACAGATTACACAGTGGCAAGATAAACCGAGTTGCAAATCTAAGTCTACAGCTTTGTATGTACTTTTATGCCAAAATACTGTTTTCTTAATGTTGTTCATAAAAATTAAACTGTGTTTTCACATGATTTTGAAGAAAACTGATATAAAATAAGAGGCAAGAATACAAACAAGGTGCCCAATATGAAACTTTTTTTACAGTGAATATATTTAATCTTGGGTGAATAACATCAAAATTACACGAACACAAAACCTACCATTTTTAATTTGCTGATTGTAAGGTCTTTAATTTCCTCTAAATTACTCAAGATGACAACAAGTTCCAAGAAGATCACTAGCTCTTCACTGCAGTGCCATGGAGCTTCAGGAATCTATTTCCACTTTAAGGGAGATGGAAATAGCTCTGGAACCAGAAGCACAGCTCCCTAATCTGCTAGAACCTCCAGACCACTGAACAAGTATTGTTCCTTACAGAGCTTATCCTTTAGCTTTCATGTCAAATCACCCAGATAATCTATCTCTCCCAGTGCTTTCCACAACTTTTGACCTCACACATGCCTGCTCTGCTTGATGCTTAGAGGGCTGGATTTGTGGAGATTTTCACCAAGGAGCTTCTATTCTACTGGTCTCTTGGTGGTGTTGGAAAACTAAACAGGAAGCAGAACCCTTTTGTGGTCCCCAACTATTTTTAAGCTGTGTTTGAAACTCTGCATAGTGACACTTGCACACATAACACAAGCTTAGTTTTACCAGGTTGTGGCCATAGAGAGATAAATATTTTTATTTAAAATTTGTGCATTAAAATGTGTTTATGTACACCTACTATATTTACTATCCCAGTCTACTTAATAAATAAGTCTCCTTGTAGACATGTTTGAAGCAGATCTTGTTTACATTTTCATAATGAAAAATAACATTCTTATTTGTAACTTAAAAAAAGATGATGTCAAGACACAATGTTTTGGAAGTTCTGTTTTGTTTTGTTTTGTTTTGTTTTAATTGAGAAATAAATTAAATCTCAACAACAAATTTTAATCAACCATTTTCCACAAGACATTTCTTCTGTGCTAAAGGCATATTTTGTTTCCATGAAAAATTTGCTATCAGTTTTAGTTGATTACTGTATTTCTGATATTTTCAAATCTCTAATTGCACAATAACAATTCTGTCTCAAGGTAAGAACAGAAAAATTAAAAATTCCATCCCGTTCCTTGTTTTGATACTTGAAGCATTTTAATTTCCAGATCAAATATAAATGTAATTGTACTAAATAGTTTTAAAAATGTTTTCCTTCGGCCTGAAGATTTTGTTTTGATTGAAAAAAAGAAAATAAATGAGCAACATTCTCTGTAGGATGAAAAACTGCAGAATTTGTCCCAACCTGGAACTCCAAGATATGTAACTTCCATTCAAAACAACATCCCACATCTCCTTGTCTGTTGTGGTATAAGACTGTAGCTTTCATTCTGTTAATAAAACAGGGTTAATGGGATGACATTGTTAGTGATATAAGTGAAATAAAAATCGCCATCACCACTCATAACACGACATACAACACTAACCTTCAGGACTTTTCATTTTGTTTGTTTTCTCGTAAAATAGTATATTATTTTTCAGATATGCATTAATCTAAAACATTTGGATTCATCAAAAAAAAACGAAAAAGAAAAGTTATCTCACAAATTAAAATGGACACTGCATAAAAAATACAGATTTTAGTGTAAAATAAAAGCTAATCAAATCATGGGGCTTAATTTAGAGACTCAACAATTTTTCTTTCTCTCCCCCTCAGGATTATGATTTTGGAAAAAAATAATAGTAGTTGTTTAAGTATTTTTCTGAACTTCTGCTATAACAAGTTATGACTCATATCAGAAAATTCCTGACAGATTTTTCACAGTGTTCTTATTACAATATATTAAACTGACAATTCTTTAGAAGCTGAGTTGTGGTTTTCAGAGTACCTATATGTTATGCTCTGTAAAAATCACAGAAAGATTAAAAATCAAGGTTCTGGTACATACAGTTCTGAGTTACAGAGCTGCAAATCCAATTGTGCTTGTATCACGTGATCTATTCCCCTTAAAACAGGCCATCTGAGATAAATCAGACTTGCTCTGGACATCCAGCCAAATTTTGCATCATGGAACAAAAAATATCTACACCTAGATCTGTGTGAACTAGTACTGTGTGACTTTTGTCAAATTTAACTTTCTGCAAGCCTTCCCAGATACTTTTGTAAATAGGCATTATTCTGTGCATCCCATTATGATATCTGCCCTTCTGAGTACACAAAGCAAAACAAAATCTTTTTTTCTTTTCCCCTCTTAGGAGATTCATCTGGCATGTCTGGCCGAATCTAGACTAGTACACAAAAAAGACCTAAGTCTAAGCTGCTTCTCTGTGGAGAGTCCATGTATCAAAGCCTATTACCATATGCCTCAACCCCTCTTTTTTCCTGCCATCTTCCTCCAAGCAGGCTGGCCTCATCCATTCTACCTCCTGGGAATGGTGGTTTTTCTTTGCTGTGCCCTGAACAGTGCCTGCTTGATGTCTGTGAGAATGCTGACACAGGCTGAAGTTGTCGTGGGGATGTACAAGTAATTTAACAGTATGAACTACAAGAAGTTCAGGTCCTAGATATAGAGTTCACCAATCCATACACACTTTATCTTCCCACAACTCATCCTGCTTGACTAAAAACTTTGCCTTGTTTTCCACTGAAAACTTTTGCTTTCAAATCACATTTATTTATTTATTTGTTTATTTACTTATTTCTACCTGGACACAGTATCTTTGCCAAAACCCCCACTATTCTCCCAACATCTATTTGTTTCCTCTGTCCCTTAAATTCTAATTCTCCAGAAATCCTGAGTAAAAATAGCCTAACCTCCTTGCTGTCCTTTGGTGTTTCTTTCCTTCCTCTTCCAGTCTTGTCAGAGTGGTTTGTCATCCTGTGGATACACAACATCCCTGGAAGAAAAGGTATCTGCATTGACAAGCTGCTTCCCAAAACTAGGCTAGATCATAATAGGGAACAGATTGTCAAGTCATACAAGTAAGTAATATGGAACGAATGCTTTCTTTATTTCTGCACAACACGATTAAGACTCACAATCGGTGACTCATTTGAATTACCCCGAGGCAACAGTGCTATGCTCAACATCTTATTTACAGGCAAAGTAGAAGCATTCCTTATAGACAAGTAAAGCCAAGAATTTACTGCTCATATAACTGAAATCTGAAAAATTTAATCATTATTACTACAGATTTGACTGTTACAGAAAAAGAAAGACTAACAATGCTGTTTACATAGTTAGTTTCCACATCTTTTCTTGGTTTCATGCCCACTCTTTCTCTGCTCCTCTGCATTGTGTGATTGGTAATTTCACTCTGGTGGTGGAGATTGGGGAGTGTTACTATGAACTAGAGGAACATGATATTCATGTTGATGGCTTTTTTTCCCTCCTTTTAGGATCCAATTGGAGTAACTTTGAGACATTTTTTGCACCTTTGTTTATTCTTCATTGATCTGCAGCCACACATGATATCTGAATTTGCTATATACAGTGCCTTTTAAGTGTGGAACATACTGTTTCTTTGCTCTCTTAGCCCTAAGATTAGCTGTACCCAGCTCCAGGTCTGTATTTCTTTGATTAATCTTTGGTGAGCTGTTCATAGCTGTGGGGTCTCTGGTGCCCTGACTCTCCAGAGTCATGAATCATAAAATCATAGAATGGTTTGTGTTGAAAAGGACCTTAAATATCATCAAAAAACCAAACTCCCTGTTATGGGCAGGGACACCTCAGGTTGCTCTAAGCCCCCTCCTTCAAGGGGGGGCGGGGCTCTAAGCCCCCTCCTGGCCTTGAACACTTCCAGGGATGGGGCATCTACAACTTCTCTGAGCAACTTGTTCCAAATATCTTTTTCTACATAGAACTACATTTTCTGCTATCTATATAAAACATTTAAAGGAAAACAAATTAATCATAGTTTAATTAGAGAAATTGCTATCACAACTAAGCTGAACAAAGCAAAATTGCAGGGAGATTAGAAGTTCAAGTAGAGCAAGCCTGACTAGCCTCAGTACCAAAGCCTTGCAAGTTCATTACAAAGCGGTGGACTGTTAATAGCAATGGGAACACTGTAATACAGGGCTAAATAGTTGCCACAGTTCTATCAAATGGGGATGTCCATCCTAATGGTGAATAATTCATTTATTGGGGAGTAATGAACAGCATGAGAAAAAAATTAAATATTTCTCTACAAAGCATTCACAAAAATATAAGATCCATGGCTAAAATAACAACTACTAGCTGTAGTTAAGTGATTAAGTGACAGCATGTAAGCTAGAAGCACGATGCTAGTAAAACTGAAGTCTTTTTTATGGCTGAGTGAGACAGTCTGACAGTTCACAAGCACACAGCCATGAGCAGGGACTTTGTGGTTATGAAGCAGTAACTTGCAGTTCAATTGCTTTTGATTTTGTCACACTCTTTTTGCCATGTCAGGATAATACAACATTAAGGAGGTTTCTGCTTTTGCCACTATTGCAACACACTTCAATTGATATTGAATCTCAGAGCATACCAGAACTACCCTCCTCATTACCTCATGATGTCCCTGCCATTGGCTAGAAATACATGTATGACTAGAAAGATGGAAGGATGTGTTTTTTTCTGGCTGGAATACCTGGCTATGAAAGACTTTCTGGCACAATTGCCTAAGAGATTTTTCGTACTTATTATCTGCAAGCCACACTGGTCAACGCTGTCTGCATCAAATGTTGACTTCACTGCTTCTGTCTTCAGGTCTGGATGCTGTTATTACTATTGTCTCTATAGAGCCACACATTGATGGTGAGAAAGAGGTATAACAATCCACTACAGTTATTTTTATCTATTTCCCTCAGCTCTGAGTGCATGTATTCATCTATGTAGCATGGCCTTATACAGATTTTACTGCCAGTACCTGGCATGTTGAATGACTGGAAAGTTTCCTATTTGTCTTGGTTGACTTTGCATCAAGTCTTTGATGCTACTCATAGTCTGTAGCTACTTATATCTATATTGCTCTTAGCTTAGCTAAGTAGGTGTAATTTTCTTGTGAGTTTGAGATACTTTTAATAGATTGTACAGAATGCACATAACTACTTACCATGCCTCTAAGCTGAAAGTATGCTTTTCTCTGTTATTATCTGTTATTATCTGTGATTTAAAAAAAAAAAAAAAAACAACAAAAAAAACGCACACACACAAAAAAAAAACCACACACACACAAAAAAAAACCAATAAAAACCACTCTACATATAAAATAACAACACTTGAAGAACAGACCATAGAACTTTACTACAAGGAAAACATATTTTTGGAAAAGAGAGTACATTTTCCTCTGTAAACCTGAAGTGGTGGGGAACTTTCCACTTCAAAGTGAAACTGTCTGCTCCAGTTAGTTGGTATTGCCACTTCTTATCTTATTTCTCTCTTCACATACTCCAAACGGTATTCTCAATCCACACTTCTTCCACAAGGGTGCTTCCATGGTGTAGTGCCGAAATATACAACATGTATTGAAAATATGAGGCACCACTTTTCTCTCTGCACAGAAAGAATAGAAAGCATGGAAAACAGTGCTGGAAAGGACCTCCTAAATAGTTTCTGTTTACCCTGTTAATGAATACAGGATCAGTTTTTCTGTTTTGGAGTATAACATTCCAAAACCCAGAAGAATTTTAAGGATTTGATCCAGCTTTTACTTGTCCATTCTGTGAAGTATAAGGAGTGTTGGGAAATGTCTGTAAGGATTGTCATGTGAGCATGTACTTTACAGACATTAATTGTATGACTGACTTGCTAAAGTACATGCTAAAAGTATCCTCACCCTCTGTACGTTATTCAGAATCATGTCTTGTATTGTAGTGTTGATGTAAAGTGTGATCAACAGTAAACTAATTTTAAACATCACAGTCTGCTTTTCACGCAGCAAGATATGTAAGTACTCCCAGTTGATGTGGATGATAAACCCCGATGCATTTTTTAGGTTTCAGGCTTCTGGGAAGTGATTCATTTATGTCAATATGGAATGGCAGATCTTGTACTAAATTTGTGTCCGTACTTTTCTTGAAATTTTCTAGTACCCAAACATTCCCTCTATAGAGGAAAATGCTGAAGGAAGAGCAAAATAACAGATAGTAAGAAATCCTTAAACATTGGCTTATTAAAATGACAGTTACATCTAAAAATATCTTTGAAACAGATGTTAGTACTTGGAATGTAAATTGAACATTCATGAGAAGTAACCAAGAATATGTTATTTTTATTCTTTGGATATATATTGTAATGCATAACAATATATATGCAATGAGAATGCATGCCAGGAAAATATAACAACATCAGTACTTTGTTGTCACATTCCATGTTAAAGATGCTATCCAAAACCTTCAGTGTATCTCTATTTTCCCAATAAAAATCTTTGTATGAAGTCCGAAAAATAAAATGTCATGCATGCCCTTATCCCATCAACAGTAACTCTTCTCTTTTGGCACAGAATTGTTAAACAATGAGATAAAATGAAGTCTATACACAATCACTATTCTAAGGTGTCTACACAGTGAGTTTCTTTGGTGTCAGTACACAGCAAAAGAGAATTCATCCTTTACCTCCACAAATTTTTCACAAGGACTCCACCTTTCCAACAGTTCTCCAGCTGTAATAGCTACAGCATCACAACTGGCAAGCAGCTGGGTAGTATATTTATAATTTTTTATCTACACAGGTTCTTTCTTCAGTCTTTAAATTTTACCATAGGTCATACTCCCCAGGTAGTTCTTGTTTCACAGTTTAAGAGCTTCTGGAGGGTTCCTCAGGTCTGAATGAGTTTAAGTTTTGTCACTGCTGACTCTCTGTTGTTTTTTTCATTGTTTCACATGCCATGCCCTGGAGATCTTTTGTGTCCACTCCCTCAGTTATCTTCTCAGAGCCTCCAGTTTCCTCAGAAACAGTCTGTGATTCAGTGCTCCTGATCACTGCACATCACCAATCTTCGTTCACCACGGTGGTCCATTCAGGGCTCCAAGTACAGCCTGCAGGCAAGTCCATGTCTTCCATGCAAGCTGCCACCAATGTGCTATAAATGGCACTGGTATAAGCAGACCCAACACTGACTCTAGAGAAGAGCCTGTGGTGCTGTCCCAGAACTGACAGGCACACAGAAAGTTGGAAAACTTATTCTGTCTGCTTCTTCCTATTGCTATTTCAATATTTACCTCTGTTTCTGCCTTGAGTGTTGAGGGAACTACAAAATTCCTTAGGAACTGATATGAGAATTTGGGGATGTTATTTAGAATGTTTCTAATTCTAGTGGAAAACTTAGAATGATTATATCACCTCCCACCCCCAGTATATTTTATGCAAGCACAGCATTTGTCTCATAAATAGAAGGAATCTAAATAATAGCTACTGAATTTTTGATTGTATTCTAATACTACATAATGATGTCTTAGAATCTGTCTATGAGGCATTAGTTTGATATCTTTTGTATCAGCAGTCTTAGATTGTGTAATTCCAACTGACTGATATTCATAGAAATGAAAATGTAGAGGTAGAAAAGACTTGTTGTGCAGTGCATCTTCCTGCCAGTATATCTTTTGCATTTTACAGTGACTTTTGCAAGCTAGTTTAAAATTATTCAGACAATAAGATTTCAACCATTACTGTGGTGGAAACTAATAGATTTGCAGGCAAGTAAGCTTCTCCCAACAACTCGCTCTTCTTTTCTGAGTTCCCTCCAATTGGCTGCTGCCGCTGCTTTTCCCTAAATCACTGGTATATAGATATTTACTTTTTTTCCTTATTTATACTTTCAAAGTAGTTATAGACTTCAATTGTTGCTTAGGTTATCTGTAGCATTCTGTTAATTTATTTTCTTTCTAAATTAGACTGCAGTTTCTGCTGTCTCTATTACACTTAAGAACAAAATATACTTGCAGCTTAAGCCTAATGTGCTTTGCTTCGCAATTATGGCACGCTTAGAGAAAATCTGTGGTCAGCTGTTGCAAGTCAGATAGTGAGAGATGATTTGGTAAGAAAACAAATGCTTATTTTTTCTGAACTACCTTTTTGTAAAGAAGTCTCAGTGGAGTGAATTGCTAATCATTGCTAAAAAGCATATCACATTATATCAGCTTGAAATCTTTTCTGGAAATACATGTGAGAAAAATTATGAGCTTTTCTCTGCTTCTGTTTGTAACATAACATTCGAGGGGCAAAGCTGTTTTAATGTTTAAAATTAGTGGCACTTTTAAAAACTAAGAAATCTGATTGTACTCTGGTTATATTTTTACCTCTGAACATAGCTAGAGGGAAATTAGACTGATATTGAAATAATAAATAGTTAAATACTATAAAAATAAAGGTTAATTTGACTGCAACAAACATGAGATCACATTAAGGAAACCAAAGATTTTTATATTCTGTGTAACCATGTATTGACTCTGGAAGTCAGTACCACATGTTTTACTTGTTTTCTTTTATGACCTAAGCAAACTTTGTGTGGAAAATTAATGCATATTCATAGAGTTAAGAACACAGCATATTTCCTCTGGAAATTTTGTGATTTTCCAGCAGTGAAAGCTGTGCTGCTATTACATGAAGGTGGGCAGTGTGACAAAGGAATAACAATTAAATGTGGGGATCATGTTCAACACAGAATGATGATGAAGGAAATAGCATTAGCTACTCCAAAGGAAATAGTTTTCTGTTTATAAAAGCTTGATGATTCCCACTCTGCAATAAACCTTATTACACTAAAGTCATACATTGCAATACTATTATTTCATCATAAGTGTCAAGAGTGAGTGATAAGATATTCCCACAGTGACCAGAAGAGGCATAAATGTAAAAGGTCAGGTACTTATTTTAAAAATATTTAAATATCATTTCACAAAATGATATGAGAAGTTTCAAGAGGAATAGTCCCTTTGGTAAAATGGTTGGTCCTTTACCATGCTTCTTGAGAACTGCAGTGACATTCAGCTTATCTTCTATGACTCTTAGGCATGACTTAAACTGAATTCTCTCATCATCTCCACTCTTTCTCTCTCATCATTCTCCACGAATGCCTATAAATCCAGTGACCTTCCAGAAGATTTTTTGAGGTTATATAGGAGTAGAAGAGTGATGCTGTTCTTTTTTCTAATTAAAACAAGCTACGGAAACACAAAGCAACTGTGATTCAAAGTTTACAGATAAGAGAGGAGGGAATATCTAACAGAGCTCAACCCATTTAACTTTTTTTGATACATCATAAAGCCTATTTGCAAATTTCCCTAGATAAAAGAGAATACGGCAGCATAAGATTTATCCCTCTACAGTAATGAGTTAAAGGGTGATGCTGGTATGCACTTTTGAGTAGGAGGTGAATTCCAGAACAAAACACAAGAACACACAAAGTGGTCAAGAAGACCCTGACTAGAAATGGCCTTTTTAAGGCAATCAGAGTGAAAATGTTGCAATGTATCCCCAGACTGCCTTATCAACTTCTCCCAGTCTGCAGCTGACTGAAGATGGCCATACAAAACCCTTGGGTACCAGAGAAGCAGCACACAGCTCAAACAATTTTCTGTTTTATAATTTTACTTTCTTATCTGGGCCTCTTCTAACTAACTAAACTCTGAAATTAATAGGATATTGTTCAGAACTGTTTTGTCTCACAGTGATAAGACCTGATCATACCAAGGAATGCTATGCAGAGAGGCCCTTGATTATACTTATTGCTATAACAACCAAGGTCAGGTAATTTTTTTTATTTTCCCCATTGGAGGGTTGGAAGTGGAAAAGCATAGAGGGGTCCCACCTGAAAGGAGGAACAGACAGGACAAGTGACCCAAAACTGACCAACATGGGTATTCCATCCCATCCACATCATGCTCAGTATAAAGCTGAGGGATCAAAGGGTCAACTCTCCTTCTTTGATGGCTGATGTCCAAGGAGGACCCTGTTTGTTCACCTGCCTTTGATCCCGATCTGAGTGTTCCTGACTCCAGATTTGGAATCCAGCTCCTGTTCATCACCGAATCTGGTCTGGGACTTTTCCAGATGCCTGCTGGTGATGTGGTCATCATCCTGAGGGCTTGATACAGTTTTATATATACTGTATACTTGTTTTCCCATTTTTAAAATTTCCTATTTACTATTTATCATATTACTATTATTTATGCTTTCATTAAAGTAGTTTAGCTTTGTTTTAAACTCCTGAATCTCTTTAAATTCTTCCTCTCCCCTCTTTTTCTTAAAGGGGAGAGGGGGAGGCATCATCCGTCTTCTCTGATTTGGTCAGAACCATGACAATCTTTAATTTAAGAACTGGAAATGAATGTGGGAGAATGAGGGAAAGGAAAATTATGTGTTAGTATCCTAGAAAAAGAAAACAAGAGAAAAAAAATGCAGTAGAAGAAACACACAATAGGAGCACAACTTTGGTGCATTTTAACAATTTGTTTGATAATATTCTGTTGCTATGTGGT
The DNA here is from genome assembly GCA_013398155.1 of Pedionomus torquatus. Classification (NCBI taxonomy): domain Eukaryota; kingdom Metazoa; phylum Chordata; class Aves; order Charadriiformes; family Pedionomidae; genus Pedionomus; species Pedionomus torquatus. The sequence continues at coordinate 298,615 of VZRU01019028.1, read as the reverse complement.
ATAGTTAATCTGAAACTTTTATTAAGATTTGAAGCTCCTGTATCTTTATTTCCCAAATACCAAGCCCTTTTGCAGGAAAGGATTAAGCAGTATAAAGAAAACACTAAAAATAATACTGGTAGTGTGTTTGTTAAAACAAAAACTTGAAGTAGTCTACAAACAAAATTAATATTAGTTTTGCCAAAATGAAGGATAAGGAAGGCATCAAGCTCCCATAAGTGCAATGTCGAATCTAACAAAATGGAAATATACCAATTTTTATCTCCTTCACAGGGATGAGCAGTCAGCCTGGTACATTTTTGATATGAAATTTCACTGTAGGATGCATTCAATAGTTTAATTTATAGTTTAAATTGCCTGGAAGCTGCAGAAAAGCTAATGTATAGAGCAAAGACTTAAAATAACCTGAACTATGTCTGGGGAAGGGTATGTCTTCCTTGCTGAATAGTTAACAAGTAGATCTTTCTGCACTTAATGGCCTTGCTAGCTCTCTACTCATCACCTTGAAAGTAAATCTACTCATCACCCTTTCTGAGCGTGATCTTTCCAGCAACTATAATTTTTATCTGTGATCATACCTAGTTATTTCCACCCATTTCCTTTGTATGTTGTCTATATATTATTTTGTTATAAAGATGATCAACAGCATTTTAGTAAAATTCAGCATAAAAGTCTTTACTACTATATATGTATCTCTAATACCAGATTATATTAGAGTTGTGTTTCCTCATAGTGTTCTTTTCTGTTCCTAATTAAGGTGAAGCATTTCATTCTAGGCATATGGTTTCAGGAGCAATGTAGGTGTATAACATCATTCTTCTGGGAGAAAGTCCACGAAAAAACTGAGATACAGAGATCCCCACATGCACAAGGTTTTGTGCATTTACAATAAATAGAAATTATTTGGCTATGTAACTATTTATTTTTCAGGGATGACAGCTGTCAAATACATAACACATACGTGAAGTCAACATTGACTTAAATATAATTCTTCTTTCAAACTTAAATTGTTCAAATATTTTAAAGCTTATCTTTAAAACATAAGATTAGTTAACAGAGAGAAAATGAAGATGAAAGGCTAGATCTACATGAAATACTAGATGTCTACAGGATTTACGGATATAACAGATCAATTTGTGTGGCTTTACAAAACCATGTAACACGCACTTACATGTAAACATATAAGTAAGCCAGGACTTGTTTTGCTCATTGCTGTTTAAATAAAACACATGAACAATAATTAAAACCAAAGTAATTGAGAAGTCATACTTCTCTTGTTCTTCTACATCATAGAATCATAAATAATTCTATGAGTAGAGGTTTTTTGCCCAGCAAAATATATTTTTGTGATAATTTAAGTTTTGGGTTGGTATTTTTTTTCCTTTTCTATCCTGGAGAGTAACATGCTGCTTTCAACAACTTTTTCTTTGTTTTCTGAAATGGTTTTGCACAGCTGATTCATGACAGAAATTGTTTACCATGAACAAATATAATGAACTATCAACGGAAGTCACATTTCAAATTCCTAAGCTTTATGTTTACAGAAATTTTATTTTAATTCATTTAATTTAAAAATATAAACACAACACAAACCTTCTGCTATATGAAAACTATTAGAAATGCATCTAATAAACAATAAATATAATTTATAAACTCATTACTGCAGTACCTACCTATCAATAATTTAAAAATAGGATTTCTTTTTTCTTCTGTTCACACTGTATTTTAGTTTATATAGAGGTACGTCCACTTAGTAAGATACAGCATTGGCTAAAGTGACATAAATATTTAAACAATTAAACAGTAAACAATTGTAGTATTGATGACAGTAACATTTACAGAGACAATATAATTAATGGAACTCTGTTTCTGCATGGCAAGGTATTTAAGAAAGTCAGAGAGAAACAAATAAGACATTTATATTTTAATTCAAGGATCTTCAGTATCAAAATTATAAGAAGGATACTAGTATCATAGGTAAAAAATTATTATTGAAGGGAGAGAGCAAAATATGCTTAAGAAGCAGCCATGACTTGAAGTACCTACTGTTTAGCCAGAAAAATTGGTAGCAAAGTTTTTTGTAAATCAGTTAATCAATAGAAATGAGAAATGAAAAACAATTAAAAGATTGGATTATAGTCTTTGGAGGGTGAAAATGCACCTGTATATGGATCATAAAAATATTTTTTAAGATTGGCACTAAAGACTACCTGATATGCCATGAATTTTGGTAAAGAGAAATCAGATACGATGGCCAACAGATTTCTTGGCCCAATATTCACTGAACTGCCCAAACTGCTGCTGTTTTTCCACTTGGTTTTGAAAACAACAAAGTTCATTTTGAGGTTTTTGTCACAGAAGAATGCATAAGATTAAAGAGAACATGAATTGATTTTGTTTAATTAGAAACAAAAACAGTATTACTGGTGCAACTAATATTTTCCTATTGAAATGACAAATGCTGAGAAGTACTGTAATGTTAATAAAGTCAACTAGGCAAAGATGATCTAACTATGAGAAGTCTTGGAGTTTCTTTCTTCAGTCTATGTAGGGACATCATGGATGAACTTATATCTCAAAAGAATTTGGGAGGATGGAATCCAGGACTGATTTAAGGTTGTCTAGAATAAACAGTCAAATGAGGCCCACTGGTGCAGAAAATATAATTCTTATTAGAGAATTACACTTGTAGGAAATAAAATAATTTTAGAAAATTAATTTCTTTTATGTATTATAACTGGTTTGTAATTTATAATACCCACAGTGGCGTTGCACTCCCTGTGTCATTGCAGATTTCTGTTTAAGCATCAGAATCATAGCAGAAGGGGCTATATATTGATGACAGAAAATTACATATAAAGACAATGTTCATATTGTGTTCAATTTAGATTATCTCTCCAAAAGATGTTTGTAAACCCAAATTTGAACTTCTGTGTCAACCTTTACAACAGAGGGGAAAACAACACAAGAGTATTCAAGCTTTTTTCCAGTCAGGCAATCTGTCATCACTGTAAGCATTGCTGTCTGTTCTGCGGTTTTCTACTGCCAGTCCTATGCTCAGTTGCCATCTGCCAGTCCTCACTAATTACTATCCAGTTTATGCTACTAGTCACTCACTTTTCTTTCAGGTAACTATCAGTCAAACTTGACGATGTCTATGAAATTATCAGATTTGAAAACACCTCATAAAGAAAACCTGAAAGCTATGGAATTTAGGCTTCTGGAATGATGGAGTTTTTTGGTAATTCATAGTACATCAAAAAGGGATTATGAGGTTACGATAATTTCAAGGCACATTAAAATGTTAGATGCTTATAGTACAAAGAACAGGCTTGAGCTCCTGAGTCTTGCTATGCATGTGTCTTACGTTTGCTTCCCTGAACAGCAAATAGGTGTTCCCAAGATGTGAGGAAACCCTCAAAGGCTAGCTGTACACACTTGACTACTTTCTTTATCCAGAAAGAATGGTCATGGTGTGAATTTTTATGAGGAGTTATTTGTGGGTTTAAGAGCTCCTGTGTTGCTGCAATTCCAGATCAAGAGAACATCCCATTAGGAACTACAGCCAAATGACAAAAGGAAGAAAAAGTCCATAGATTTCTTTAATTTATCCCAAAAGCCAGGCAGATCCTTTGCAGCTCACCTGCCAGATACTCTGTATTTCAAACTCTGCTTTGATTGCACAGCAGGATTTTCTGTTTCAGTTGTGATTATAAATTTCACAATTTGGGGTCAAGTAAAGTAATTTTCTGGTCACTTGTATCTACTTTTCATACCCAGTATCTGTAAATGAGAAAGGCTATTTTATTTCCTGCCTAATATTTCAATTAGGTTTTGAATAGTTTATAACAAAACCCACACATATTATTATATATTCACATATATATATGTATATATATACAATATTTATATTTCTTCTCTGTAAGTGCCATGGCAAGACGTTTGTGCATGCTTGATCAGGAGTGTTCTGCATGTAATAAACCCAGTTTCAGTTAGACAATGCAAAAGCTCTAAACTAGCAATTGAACTTTCTGCATAACTAGCTCTTTAATTTTTATGCATGGGTGGTGTAATACTATGAGCTCATATGCAATTATTTTGCTTTGAATCAGAATCAAATTAAACTTACACTTCCCAGTACAAATTGTCTGCTGATGTGCTCTACAATCTATCCAACCAGAAGTTAAAGAGGTAGCTGCAGAGCTTGGCACCCCAGCCTCTTGTGAGGAAGCTCTTTACCACCTATATCATGCTTAAGCCAACAGTCCCTTGTAATTTATAACCTTTTCTTGCTCTTGATTGCTGTGGGAATTAAATGTTCTCTTGTCTTCTACACACTAACTATTTAGGGCTGTGTAGGTTAGATAAAAATACTGTTTGGTAATTGGACACTAAGAATTATGTAAAATCTTTAGTTTTATAACAAAGTCAATTTTTCTTCTAGCTTGGTAATTGGTTTGAAAAAAGGAAAAAAAAAAAGATTTGTTTTTTTTCTTTTTTTTCAGGGCACAGTCTGGAAATATGTTGTCATTCACTTTTTATGTGGCAAGATGGAGTCAGGTATATCTGGTATTGTGTGGTACCTGGAGATGAACACTCATCTGAAAACTCAGACAGAAACCAAAAACTTGACTCCATTTCATTCTCTACCAGCCTTGGTCAACAAATATTTACACATAACTTTATGTTGTAACTCCAGCTCTTTCTAGTGACTGCTAAGCTAAAAACTTTAGCCGTACCTTTTTATGACTTAATTAGGAAAAGTAAATTGTTCATCAGTTCAGTTAAATATTACTGCAGAACTTCCTTCAGCAGCTCTTATCTATGCATATATTGTAAGTAGACTAATTAATTACAAAATGAATTAAATAAAGTGTTTGTGTGAGCTTTTGTAAGACCAAGGCCAGTACTAATGACCATCTATAAAACAAGATTTCACAATCTGACTCAAGATATTTAAATTTTTAACTAAAATTAAAACTTTATAACACCTTTAAAATGTCATTCTTCAGATGTTATGGAAATTGAGCCCCATGACTTCTGTGGGGCAAAAAATTTGTCAGAAAATTTGAATCTGTCCAGGTTTAATTTCTACCAATTTGTATCTTTTGAATTCCTTTAAATAATCATTGTTGGTGAATTACCTGTGAATATACTAATTTAAACAATTTGAGATTTCTCTTTCCTTTTTACTAGATGTATCAAGCTTGCTATAGCATTTGTTTGAAATATTTTCAAGCCAGCATATTATCCATCAATGCCTTTTCTTCACTACTTTATTCTTTCATCACTCTGCTTAAAATATGGATAGCAGACCATTACTTCATTACTTTCCCTACCAGTTTAAACCATTCAGTATATGTTTATTAGATCTTATATATATATATATATATTCATTACCCTTTGTCTCTAAGTGTGGAGGATCCCACTTTCTTTTTGCCAGGGAGTTGTTCAGAGTTGCTGCTTCTCAACTTCACCATTCTGAAGAATATCCCATATTCTTCTTCATCAAAGGTTTTTTCCTGTAAAATATTACTAAGGGGATTGAAGTAAAAAAGATTAAGTATCTAATAATGAATTAAGTAATTACTACTTATTTGATCTGAAAATTAGCAGCTCCAAGTAGGATAGAAAACTTTGGAAATACTCTTAACTTCTGATTGAATGAGAGACGCACTCAGTTTGCTTATAGATATCTGTAAAAGGTTGTGTAGACAGGTACTTTAAAATATTTGTTAGAGTAGAATTTAAGAGATAACACAGAAGAATTATTTAGTTTTCTGAACTGATGTACTTCAAAACCTGTACCTATAAGTATCCTCAAAGATAACTTATTGCTTAACTTTTTCATCAAGAAATTCAGTTTTCTTCATACATGATACTAAAAAAGGAACAGTAACCGACAAAGCTATTAAACAAAACCTTTGCTATCTGGTAAAAAGTTGTTATTACCTGGAAAAATAGGACACTGGAGCATTTTAATGTGTGCTGGATTGGCTCCCTCATGCTCCTACTAATCTGTCTGGAATATCCAGTCCTTTAAAATTGTGGGTACTATGGTAACTGGATATTTCAAGGTGCCATGGAGACAGAGTACTCTTCTCCTGAGATGCTAGTCTATTTGAGTCTGCTGTGAAAAACACAGAAGAGGCTTTTTATTATCTTCTAAATGCAACTACTTATAAATGGTGCTTCATACATGGGCTGCTGTATTTAACAAACCTTTTTTAAAACTACAAGATCAAAACTGAAGTGAAACAAATGCAGTTCTGGTTACACAATTAAATCTCCTATGAAGAAAGAGTAGAATTTTCTTGTCTGAACTGAAAAAAATGATGTAGTTTTCTTTAATGAAAATGAAAAAAAAATGAAGAAACTCTAAGATGAGTTTCTATTATTGTTATAAAATCTAAAAAATTTACTACATGATAGCTCCTATTTAATCCAGGTGTGTATTTGGGGCACAGGCTCACCTCTATAATTGTGACAAGAAATGATTTTTAACCCCAAAATGGGCTGTTCTGCAATACATTTGACTTCATCGGTTTGTTTTTCTTACTTACCCGGATTATCATACCAATTAACATTTTATTCTTCCTAAGAAAATTGGATCCTGTTGATGTAATGTCGTTTGTTTTAAATAAACAAACAAATAAACAAACAAAACCCCCAAATGCCTTCCTTTGTTTCTGATGTCTCATCTTAGGTTGTTTGTACTGAAAATTTGCCTTGTTACCCCTTTTATTTTACATCAGCTACGAGAATCATGACACTGGAACCCAGAAGCTTTAAGTATGGAAGTTGTAGGATGGGCATTTTTAAAACAAAATGTCCTCTCTGAAAAGTGATACCAAGACTTTTGGCATGACTTTGTCAGTGCTGTTTTGAATTTCTATTATTTTTGTTATTACATATGGTTATCCCTAACTTGAGAGGCAGTGGCACACAGAGTTTGATTGCACAAGTAACATTTACCCATTCCTTCCTAAATTTGTTTACCTGAACCTTCAACCAATTTCTCTATCTCCTTTATCTCCATGTAGTCATTCGTTTTCTCTTCCTTTTTCTTCCTTCCATACATCTTTGAATTAATACCTTCTCTAAGTAATACCTTAATTTCCAAGCACATTTCTAAAGAAAGTTTCATTTAATTCTCTTAATTATATTGATTAGATCTCATTCAATGCTGTATTTTTTGACATGCTTATTTTCAGAAAGATTGAATTTCATGTTTTTATGACCACTGGTTCTTTCTCTTCTCTAAGGTTGAAAGTCTCACAAATGTATTGTATTGGTTCCCAAGCTACTGGATTTGAAATGTAATTTTTGTTCTTGGAGCATTTCTGCTTTCCAGCTTCTCGGTAGCTATGCTACAGATATTCTTGTAATGTCAAACTTTTTTCAAATGTTTACTGTATATGAACTAAGTTGAAATCTGAACTTAGGTACAAAGCCCTTCTTCATCCTGCTCAAGCTTTCACCTTCCATCACTACTGTTAGTATTTTCTTGTAGTAAAATTTCTGGTCTTTGAAAATGTGGTTGCAAATTCATATAAAATCTGTTTTGTCAAACTGCATAATTTCTCAAGTAAAAAAGTAATGAAAATTCTGCCAACTTCATAACTCCAGTTGCTTATGTACCTATCACCATGTTGAATATGTAATCATACACACACTTCCACTACAGTATGTAGTTTGATCCCTCTACTTTTGCCAGTCACTTTAATCATTGCATTCTGAATGCAATCAAGCTCATGGTTTGTGTAAATGTAATGGAAATCCCATCTCAGATGTTCCCAGGCATAACCTGTCATAATCCACCAAATCCTAACTGGATTGGGGAAGCTTAGAAGTAAATGTTGAAGGATTGTCCAAATTACTGAGTGAAGTTCCTTATGATAGTGCTTTTTACTCATTCTGTTTCCCATTCTTCATATTTAACTGATATCCCTGGTTGGTTTTGGTTGAACTCTTTCAACGTAATTCTACAAACATATAACACTGAGGGAAAAAATAAAATTGCTCACCCTTTCCAATTGTTTTTTTAATTCTTATTAGTAAGATTATTTGTTCTTGTCCTAGTAGCATCTTGTATCCATACAGATTACATGAATCCCTGTATTTGTATATAGAGCCAGGGATTCCATTATCTACTGAATTATCTCAACATGTAGCATATTTGATCTTTGGTCTTTTTGATTATCAATGCCATTTCAGATTTTAACAATAGTGGTTCACTTTCCACTGATTAGTTAACATTATGGAGGAAAAAAACCAATGGTAAATATAATCTAATGTAAAAATTTTATCTTCACATCTCACTATTTTTTTCTGGAGAGAAATAGTATCATTTTAACTCTCTTTCCTAGACAAGAACAAGATTTTTAAACACAGTTCTGGGAAATCATAGGTTTTCCCTTTGCCTTTCCTTCCTTTCTTTTTTTTTTTTTTAATTTTTTATTTTTTTTCTTTTTTACTATCTTTCTGTACTCCCTCACTCCTGTCCCACATCCCCATCTTTACTGGTATACAGAAATTATATATTTCCAGCATATGATGTTGCAAGTGTAAGTATTCAAGACACTTTACCTTCTGAAATGTGCTCTGAAATATTTTCACTGCTGCATTTTCAAAACATGACCATAGAGAACAATATCTGTCGTGTGAGTGAGTCACAGTGCTTTTGCTTTATCATCTCTGAAGTACTTAAGTTGGAGAAAAAAAACTGAAACCAGCCATTTATTGATAGAGAAAATATATGCTTAGAATATTCTTAATGAGTGTTCTTGGACAATGCAAGTCTTAGCCTGGTCCGGAGTAAATGCATAGTTATTCAGAAATACACTAAGGCTGTTGTCTGTTTTTGCCTGCTGGTTTTCTTGCAGAATTCAGGTTAGAGTTCTTCTCACTTCTGTGGTGCTCTAGTATGACTTTAGAGACTTTTCCATGACTTAAACCTTTCAGCTGCTTCAAATCTTTAACAAGTCCATTTTTATCTTACTTTTACTTCTTGTCATATGGCCATTTTGCTGTAGTTGCCATTCCCCAGGACTCACTAGCACTTTCAGGTTAACTTGCTTGACTAACAACAAAAATAACTTGTGAAATAAACATTTTTTAGACATTGACTTGTTCAACTAGGCTTGTTCAATGTTCTTTGCAGTGGATTCCGTCTTTCTGTAAGAGAGTATGAGCAAGTTTATTGGTAGCAAGATGCTACAAGGATTAATATAATGAAAGAGATATAGCTATTTTACATTTCTAGCAGATGGAATAAGAACAAATAAGAAATGCCATGTCTGTATATGCTTTTGACTTATTTGTTTTAAGCTTAAAAATTAACAGTCCTTTAAAAATCTTTATGCATTATTTTGTGGCTTTCTGATAAATTAAAATTCAAATGTTGCTTTTTATAAGCCTTTGGGATCAAGCCCTTTTCACTACAGATTTTGTTTGGTTTTTTTTGAAGGACACAAGAAATATTAAACCTTAAATAAATAGTTACACAAAGCAACACAATGAAATGGAAAAAGGAAAGACTCAAAAAGGTTTTGAAAATTTTCTTACTCAGTACATGAAGCTACTAATTTTAAAAGGCATTGTCAAATATATGTATGCTAGATTTCTAGAAAGGAACATTAAACTCAAGAATAATTAACTTTTCTCCTGGGTGGATCATCAGATAAATGAATACGCAAGATAAAAAATGGCAAGAATAGGACATAAAAAGAAAAAATCTTGTGAAAAAAAAGAAATTTTACCTTCTTCCTGGAGTTTCTTGTCTTTTTATAGGGACAGAAAATGACATCAAGCACAGCGGGAGACTTCAGAAATCAATTTTTAGCTACATTATGTGAGAGCTGATGACCTTGATACAGATATAAAATGTGCAGAAACTCAAAAGCTGGAAAAAAAAACACATTAACTCCAAGTCTTAAGTGTTCCTTTTTGTATTTTATTAATGTCAACATGTAATTAAAATGGCAATAATATTTGTAACATAAAAGAGACTATATTCCAATAATTTATTGTTCTATTAGTAATATGATATAGTCTTCATTTAGTTTAATTAACAGTGAACAACTCCTTTAGAAATTTTATGACAGTCAAATCTTTGATACTTCTCACTGAGAGGAGCCTGTGCTTTTTCTATAGCCTATATGAACTAATCATGATCATGAAGTAATTAAGTTGCCTATAAAATCATGGTTATTTTTATTTCTGAGAGAGCTACCTAGAGTGTGGATCTTTTTCAGTGGCTCTAATATCACCAAGTATTGAATGTTATGAGTCATGCCTGTTAAAAAAAAGGAAAGGTAACCTCTGACTTGTGTTTCTAGACTTTGACAAATTTTGTCTTTCCACTTAAGCTGGAAGGTCTGTGTAGTTTAATGTAGATGTCACAACTCTTCAAAAAAAAAAGAAATAATACATATTTTTTGTACTAAATTGTCCTTTTATCAGTCATATAAATGGCTTAAAAAATAGTTAACGTTTATTTATTACTCTGTTAACCCATCTAGAATCAATATTGGCCAATTGATATTGATTCTGAAAAACCTGGGCAGAATCCAAATGTCCTGATCTTTTAAGCACATGACCATTGAATGCTCTTAAATTGTTATTTTAAGACCAATAGAACCATAATAAATTTACATTTTATATATGGGTCAGGAGGAAAATTGGATCCATTGCTTAGACTAAAATTTGTCTGTTCTTGTAGTAGGGCAGAGAGAAGTGGGTGACTTCAAATATCCAAGAAGTTATCAAAAATTAATACATCCATAAAACAATCCTGAAATTATCCTTTGAAGATCCCTTCTGTCTTTTGAAGGTATAGGGGATATTTTGAAGGTGAAGAATATGATAGCTATTATTAGATGCCTTCCTCTCTTTTGGATTTTTTTCTATCTGGTTCTCTCCTGAAATAAAATTCAGATTGGAAGATGGTTCTCTCTTCCTACAACAGATAATGCTGGAGCCAGCTGTTCTCTCATCATCATAAGAGAGAACATATGCATAATAACTAGGAGAATGGAGAAGTTGTTGAGCAAATTAAATCTTACTCCATTCTGAGGCAGACAGTGAACTAAGGGAAGGTGGAGCAGAGGTGAGGAAAGTAAGCAGACTCTCTTAGTCCTGTTAATCCAGTCCAGTTGGTGGCCAGAAGAAAAAGAATGATGATAATAGGAAGACCTCCTCCTTTTTTAACATAACTTTGTGGACAGAGCCTCAAAGTGGCTCTACAAGTCAATTTTCCTATGCCTTGGATAAGCCTCCTCACTACCAATTTATGTAAAAAGCTGTTGATACCACCATGTTTGGTGCACAGGAAAGACATGGACCCGTTGGAGCATGTTTAATGATCAGAGGGGTAGAACAACACTTCTAGTAGGACAGTCTGAGAGAGTTTGGATTGTTGAGCCTGGAGAAAATGCTGGGGATCCTTATTACAGCCTTTCAGAATTTAAAGGGGGCCTACAGAAAAGATGGGAACAAAATTTTTACCAATGCCTGTTGTGATAGAACAAGGGGTAAAGGCTTTAAACTAAAAGAGGGACTATTTAGACTACATATAAGGAAGAAATTTATTACAATGAGGCTGAAACACTGGAACAGGTTGCCCAGAGAGGTGGAAGTTGCATCACACCTGGTAATATTCAAGGTCAGATTGGATGGACTCTGAGCAACCTAATATAGTTGAAGAGGTCCCTGATCATTGAAGGGAAGGTTGGTCTAGATGACCTTTAAAGGTTCCTTCCAATCCAAACTATTCTTTGATTCTATGATTAGTCATGCATCAAGGCAATACATAGACATCTGCTTCCCAGATAGATCCTCCTGAGGATCATGTCAGCCCAACCACAGACTTTACTAGGAAACTAAGTAAATCACAGATTTAGGAAGTGAGTGATTGTTGTATCAGGTTCAGATTGCCTTTCAGGAGTTTGAATGCAATGTAGGACTAACGTGCTTTTCTTATGAGGAAAATGGTCACCCCTAATGGAAACAAAAGAGTAAGTGCAAAATTCTACTGCATTAAGAGTCATAGGTTGTCATGGGGATGGCCAGGGCTCTCTGAAGGTGGTTCATTTTATCCAGCAGCAATGCTATCTTGCTGCAAGGATCTGGTGCTGGAATCATAAATATTTCTTTTTGTTTTCCCACCACTACTGTTTCTAAAAAATGTTACTGATGGATGCCTATCAGGCATCAAGAAAGCCTGCATGAAAATTCTGTTCTACAAATCAGTGCATTTTTACAGTAGAAACTCTCAGAAATATACAGTTTCAGGATTTTGACAAAAGTATTTGCTATGACTTCAGATGCATTTTATGATACATGAGAAATGCAGTATCACACAGAGTAAATGACATCAGAGCCCCAGAGTGTAAGGGTGAACTCTTTGCTCACCTTAAAGCCTAAAAAAGTTAACTTTTAATGAGTACATCAGGAGTCAGAAAGTGTCACAGGAGATGAAGTAAAAGTGGGCATTGTTTGTATTTTCCAGTTCTGAGAGATTAATTACTCAGTTTTACAAGTTGAACTTCCTCTTTTGCTGACTCTCCATGTGTTTCTGAACAGTGCTTGAATACAATATTGACATTACTTTCACTCTGTTTATACTGCTGGTACTCTACATTTATATTCAGCTGTTGCTGCACAACCTCTGATAAAGATTGGGAATAGTAAAGAATAGCATTATGTTGTGATGACTTGGACAATCAATGCCTGTATTGGAATGACCTGGAGTGAACATATCTATCTCCATATGAAATTGTTCTTATCGGTCCCAACAAGAAGAATATTTTTTGGCTTTTGGCTGTGCTAATGAGAGAAAGAGGATGGTTGGTTTCTAGCAAATTTGTTTGTCTATGGTAAAAAAAAAAATCACTTAGGAATGGAAAAAAAAAATCATTAAAAAGTGTTTTTATTTTCCTTTTTAATTCTAATGACCATAGGCATTTTTCTTTCCCCAGAGATGAAAAAGTAAAAAGAGATTTGGGGTAATTCTTTCAGGTTGTGCAAGTTTACTCTATATTTGGTAGCTGCAGTGAAACTTGCTTTCTTGCTGCCTCAAAGCACTGATTTTGAGAAGACAGTTCTAATAGGGAATACAAAAAGAAAATGTGTTGAAAAAGTCTCTATTTTATAAAGGCTGCAGGGTTTTGGGATCACTTTTTAAAAGTCTGGAAAGTAGGCAGCAGAGGAGAAGAATTTAAAGCAGAGAAGCTACAGGGCACACCGGGAGGCATTGGAGAAAGCAACTAAAAAAAAAAAAAAAACCAGAGAAGAAGTGGGATGGAGAATGAGGTAGAAATCAGTGGAACGATAAGAGTGATGAGAAAGTGAAGGTGGGTAACCAGAGAGGATGAAGAGCAGCAGGGGAGGAAAAATAAATAAGAGATAAAGAAGGCGAAGAACCAGAAGGAAAGGAAAAGGAAACTTGAGTGAGCTAAAGAAGAGAAAAGAGATTAAAAAAAAAATCAATTGCACAGGGCTGGAAGGGAGAAGATACTGAGACTCTACAGTGATATAAAAGCTGTAGTAATGATTGTATAGGCTACATAAGAATATAAGAGAAGGAAAATGAGACAGGCTCAAGGGAAGAGGATAAGAGATCAGAAAGGAAGGGAGGAAGAAGCAATTAGGACAAGAGAAATTACACCACATTGCAAAATCAGCTGAGTTTGAGCTACTTTATTCCAGGTTAATGATTTCTGTCTAAGTCACTGAGAATAACTGATTTTGTGTTTGAGCTATGAAATTGAAAAATGGAGGGGAAAGAGTCAGTTTAGTTCAAACTGAATTTAATTTAAAAAAGAAAAAAATTGCAACAGAAGAAAGAAATTGAATCTTTATGTAACTTATGAATCTTTATGTAAGATATTCTGTGCTTTCCAAAATGTTTTATGTATTTTTGAGTGACTACTTCCTATGATTACAAAAACTGTTCCTTGGAGTAAGGCACCTGAGGATTTATACGATCACAGATACACCCTACAACATCTTAATCACAATTGTTTTCTCTCTCTGACTCAGGAAGTCCTCACACAAAGTAGATATTGACAGCTTCCCCTTCTCAGTGTATCCTGGAAAAAGGAAAAGAAAGAATGGAATCAGACTTTTTGTTGTGTAACAGGTGGAATAAGAATGTTACCGCTCTTAGCAAAAAGGGTTTATTCCTCTGTTGGGAGACAGGGGAAGGTTTCCAAGTTCCCAGAACTGAACACTTGGCCACCACCCCATCTCTGCACAGTTTCAAGGTAAGACCTGGGAATACTTCATATGGGCAGAAAGGTGTAACTGCTGAAAAAAACCTTCTCTTCAGCAGACCCAAAGGCTCCTTAAAGACTATTTGTGTCATAAAGTGTAGATATTTGTAGCGGTGGAAGGAAGACAGGTACACACTCAATATGAGTGATCAGCAAGCTTCAACTTTATTGGGATAGCTCAGTCTTTTTATAACGGGCACAATTAGCTCATACACATTGCAAAAGGTGAGCTCATAGTTGGCTAGCTCCGTAAATGTCCACCCGCTCCTAGTACCTTCTTCGCGGTTCTCTTATCTCCTTTTTTCCCATGCCTGGGCAGTCACAGACTGTTATTCTTCAACAATGGCATCCAGGGGCAGGATGCCCTTGACTCTTTGCCAATCAGAGCGGCTGGGTACGGTGTTTCTCAAGCTCCTGCTCAGCCAGCATAATCATGTCTATGTGACCCTTCTCAGCTAGACATCCTACCACAGATATTTAGATACAGATTTGGAGCTTATGACAGAGATGTCTTAGTGAGAATGTCTGAGTATACATGAAGGTAGGAACAGTTTCCAGCCCAGTACTTAAATTATTGTTGTGAAATATGGGTCTTGAACTCTTTTAAGCACTAGTTTTTCAGTCCAGGTATCCCACATTCAAAAGGAATCTCTCTCCAACACCCAAAATTATTTTTTTGTGTGATATTACAGCACATATCAATTCTGTGAGTTCCTGCACCTCCCAACGTTTTCTCAAACAAAGCTATTTAGCAAAACAGACTTGTATTTGTAAACCATCTCCAGGCAAACTCTGTAATGCAATTAGGAGATAACGAAACCTTTTCCAAAGCACAGGAATCATAGCACAAACAGCATATACAAGAATGACATCACAGAGTGCCTGGATAATATAGGAGTAAATTTATCTGTAGAAATTGTAAGAATCCACAGTCATGAATTTATTTATTATAGAAGCAATCTTAGCTGAAAGATAGTGAAAGTCAGGTATGATAATTTTTTTATCAGTTCACTTGTGCCCATAAGAATAAAATGTCAGCTGTCGAAATGTCAAGCTATTTGACTTCATAACAAATTAATAGCAAGAGAAGAGAAATAAACCAAAAAAAGAACATCTATTTGCATGTATTTGTCCTGTCCTCTAGTCAAACAGAAGAGAATGCAAATGTTCTGCTAGAGCAATGAATTATGTGAGACAAAAAAGATAAGCATACTGTACTTATATTTTCACACCTTCACTAAACCCCCCAGCAGAAATATTGTCCCACAATTCACCATTACCTGTTCTGTATTCCACACACCAACACTCTCATTCCCATTCCACTGCTGTGGATAATTTAGATTT
>VZRU01019028.1:257995-277995 GCA_013398155.1 Pedionomus torquatus | reverse complement strand
AATTACAGGGTTTCCAAACAGTTCTTTAACTTCTATAGCTGTTTTAGGGAGCCCATGTTTTTGCAAGTTTTAATGAACAGAGCCTTGCAAAAGAATGTCAATCAAAAAGTAATAACAGGGAAATTTTCCTTTCCTCTCCTTTACTGTTACTCCTCTTTAAAACATCTAAAATACATTTAAAAAAATAAACTGAGCTTCCAACATTTTTGCTTTCAGCATATGAAAATCTGCCTGTCTTGGAAAGGATTTTTGTCACAAAATAACTTTAAAAAAATAAAAAGTGGAATAAAGATCTGATTTGGGCTTTCAAAAGCAATTATTGTGTAGGTTTGATTTTAATTCCTGTATGAGAGAAGCTGATATTAAGCAGTCTGAAATCTTTTCAGAGCATGAAAGGAACAACCAAAATCATTTTGGGGAGGGAGAAAAAAATAAAACCATGATTTCTTACTCTAACAGATGGCACTATTCTTGTCTGCCTGGTTCTTCCACTAAGAAATTATAATATGAACATTGCTGTTGAATGAGTTGAAATCGAAGGTCAGTACTTAAATTCACCTTGAATTAATTCATCCTGTTGTGCCAAGTGATTTCATTTTCCACATTTCCCTCTTTCCTGCTCTTCTAATCAGCAGTGCTCCAAGTCACAAAGCAGAGCCACTCAAAAGAGCCGGGCTAAAAGGCAGCAACTGGCATCAAAGAACAAGAAAAACAAAATTAAAATAAAGAGAAGCCATTAGAATAACAATATTTTTCTAAAGTATTATTTGCTAATGTAACATATCCCGTTGAAACCTTGATCTTAAATATTTGAGGAGCTGCTTGGGGAAAACAGGTACACAGCCCATATGAAAGGGTTACTTAAGGGTTACCATGATGAAAATAAATATGTGCTTAACTGCTTGTCTACATCAAGGCCTACACAGTGGTCAGAGAAGAAAAGACAAATCAATCAGCTTGTCATTTTTAAGGTCCCTTTTTTTACTAATGGCCACATTGGCTGCAGCACACAAGGAGAAAGGTTTAAAATTAAGTGCTTTGGGGTAATAAGGTTTTTTTTTTTGTATGGACATCTCAACTTCTGATTTGCAAAATTTACTCTGAAAAAAAAAAAAAAAGTGACATTTGCCTGATTTTGACTGATTTCATGACTTTATGAAGTTGGTATTGGAGCTGGAACCCAGTTACTGAGCTGTGCAAACCTTAAAGTGTAAATTTTTAATCTTAAAAAAAATCTATTAAAAATACAAATAATAAAAAAAAAAAAAAAGCAAGTCAATGAGTTACAGACAAACTGTTAAATCATAACAGATTGTTATGCTACCATATCTAAGTGTCCTGTACATGGAACAATACACTGTAGGGGAAAACCCAGCAACATAAGATGGCAGCAATAGCAACTGAAAACCAGAGAACGGAATGCTCTTTCAACACAGCTTTCTGGGAAACTGAGCTTGTTGAAAATAACATTGTTTGTCCAGACGTTAAAATAATCACATTCTTCTGTGAAGTCCAAATTGAGCAGATTTTTGTTTCTTTTGGGCTAGTAAAGTCTGCTTTGAGGTCTAGATACTCAGAGGAGAAGCTTTTGTAGCAGACATCAAACACACATGTAGGGATCAGACATGCCATTTCATGGTCACTTTGCTGGGAAAATTAAAAAAACCCCTATATGTAAATAATCACCCCAGAGCTCACTGGATTTCCCACTGTCAGTAGTGCTCCCAAATAATCACACCTAAGTCAATAAAACCTATCTAATACTACCAGAAATGGGCAAATTAAGGACATTTTTGCCTGTGGACTGAGCAAACAGACAGCATGAAGAAATGCAGCTGCTGCCTTCTGCCTCTCTTCCTCTCTGAGAGAAGTGTATGAAAGCTTTCAATGCAGCACAATGACAGAGGAATATTCTTAATATGCTAGTGCAGAACATGTATTTAATAAAATTATCATGTTTAAAAATGTTCTTAAGAAGCATTTTTATTGCACTGGTTTAGTGTTACACAGAGAATAATAATAATTAAAAAAAAAAGAACAAATATATTTCAGCCATTTTGAAATACAAAAAACATAAATGCTGCTTGAATGAGGAAAAATAATATAATTTAATTGTGAAAGACATTTAAAAGAATCCATATCTGGGGCTGAATACGGTAAATTGCATTTCCCTTCCTGGCTTGGCAAACATCAGATAAATAATGCATTTTTACTTTATTTGCATATTTCCTTATTATGAAACTAGTGACTGTGATTCACAAGTCTTGTGTCTGTTCATGGAGTGGACTTATGCATAATAGGTTGTGTGCAGCATTTGAATTGTTGTGGTCATTAGAATTCAAGATTGTGAAATAACACTAGCATCTTTCCTTACGTAGCAATAAGAACATATACAGAAACTATTTTCAAGGTCTGTATGAAGTAGAGGTTGTTGGAGGGATTTTCCTAATAGCTGGAAAACAGACAGTTTATTCCAGTGATTTCAGCTGTAAAACAGTGATGTTCAAATGTCGTTATAATGCCCTATATATGTGGCATAATTGTTACTTTATTTATTCAAGTACAATTAAAAAGTTCAGAGAAAAAAGGTCAGTATAACCACACATGTAAAAATACAGGATTTATAAGTTGTTCTTGAAGAATTTAGTTGTTTTTTTTTTTTCCCCACAATTGAGGGAAAAGTGATACATGAAAATTCTTCATGCAAGCAGCACATAACCCAGCTATTTTTTTATTCCAGCATTTACAGGCAAATGCTGAATATATGGTATTGGAAGAGGTTTATCAGAGATACATGAGGACTAAACCACACATGGAATCTGTGATAAAATTCTTTGTATATTCTGGGTTTATTTTTATAGTTTTGCATTAGTACTGTTTCCTACTCTATTCTGGAAAAGGACTATTATCAGATGTTCCATTGATGAACTTCTGTTTACTGGAATTCTTCCAGAATATCATCTCATCTTTCTGCACACAGAAATGATGGAAATGCATCCCCCAGGATCCTCTGGACCCTTTGAATTAGAGATTAAATTTTCAGAGAGATTATTTTTTTTGAGAATGTGAAATAGGGATTTTGCTTCTGAATCCTAAGAAGCTCTGTTAAAATAGATAGACAGGAAGTGTTTGCAACTTGAAGAGTTAAAGAGTCCTATCTTTTCTGTACTGATGAGGCTGTGACTATCTGTATGATACAAAATAGCTCTTTCCCACATACTGATTATTAAAATGTCTATGTTTAAAGAAACTGAAAATTTGGATTTTTATTTTTTGTATAAACCAAAACCTTTGTTGTTTTGCTTTTACTGATTTGTTTATTCAATATATTTATATATATATATGTACATATATATATATATATATTGAAAGTGGTAAAAGCTACTCACATTTCTCTGAACTCATCGAGGGATGAGAAAGAACCAGTTACAGTAGATTACATATTTGCTAGGAACCACTGTGGTCAAGGAGATCCTACTCAGATGGAGTTCTGTGCCTTGAATTGCTGGAGCCTCTCCTGCCCTCTATCACAGAAAGTGAGCAGCAACCAGTCTCATGTCCAGACTCAGATGAAAATATCATGTGCTGGGTTCTTGGAGCAGGATAACAACTTCTACAGTTGCCAAAGCTTTCCTTCTGACGTTAGGATTTATTTCATAGCTGATACAAAGTGCTTATTGTTCTCATGAGAAGGACAGTGTGCTAGTATTGTCTTTTTGATTTCAAGAGCCTTCCTTTTAAAAGAGACAGTGTGATATTTTTATATTTTTTTTTTATATTTAGAAGGTGGCCCATATTTCTTGAATGCCATGAGAAGCTCACATTTCTGCTATGACATTGCATGTTGCTACAAAGTTATAATGTTTAGTTGGCTGGACTTTAAAAGGGATTTAGTTTACTGTTTCATGCATTAGAATCTCTAAAGCAAGACTAGCTTTTTATATTAAATATTGACAACAGAGAACAGACTATTATTTAATGTGGTTAACAGTCTTAAAAGTTGGTGATAAAATTGTCTGTTTTCAAAACAATTCAAAATTGTCTGTTTTGGGTACAAATACGATGAAGTGCTCATTCTGATAGGCACATGGATAACTTCTTTGATGACTCTTAGTGTGGGAGATATTTTTATCTGGCCTTTTCCATATCTTTTTGCAGCCAATCCACCTTAGCTAAATGTGTTCATGGAATTCCCAAGCCGAATAGAAAGACTGACATTTTTGTGTACATGAATTCATAACATGAGGGAGTCTGTGAGTCAGCTCATGGTGTTTTTTTCTGGTTTTATGAAATAATTTACTTTATAAACAGTAGTTTTGAGTCAAGTAAGTAGGGTTCAGGCAGTCCAGGCATGAATGAATCTGGCCCATCCCTTACAAGTGACTGCAAAATTTGTCCTTTATTGTAGAAGATATGATATAGGTTGCTGAATTGCTTATGTCATGTTCGAAAAGGACGATCTTAATCAAAAGGTTGGAATTTTCTTTTCACATCTGCAAGGCAGATCTCCACTTCGATATTATTCTTTCCCCATATGCATGGCACTTCAAAGGATTATGTATGTGAAAAAGAGAAGAATATCTTAATCAAGATCAGCCATGCACATCTTGAGAGCAGAGTTTGCATCCAAATGAGAACTGACTGAAAAGTGAAATGTTCATTACTCTGACCAGAATTGTGTGCAAAATTGAGAAAGTAATTTGCCCTGTTAAGTTCAAAACAGAAATGGACAAGGCATTTTGGAATATATGAAAGAGAGCCCTCTTCTGTTGGTGTAGGAGACGACTAGACAACCCAGTAGACAATTGAAATACCTGTGAGTTAAATCGTGCCTCTAAGCACAGCCCTGAGCAAGGAGTAGTGTATGTGATGAACCACCCTGAGAGATATGTGCCTTCAGGTACCAGTCTCTGAGATGTAATTGCCTTCTCGTTGCTACTCTGTAACAGAGGCAAGTCATACCGGCCCACACTGATTGGCAGACAGATTGGAAGACAGTCTAAAGCTGATGAAATAAAAATGCCTCAGTCCTCTCCTGCAGGTCTCTGTTCCTTTCCTGAATGCAAACACATCAATTTTTTTGTTTCTTCAAGGGAGAAAACCAGACTGCATCAGACTTTAATAGACATCCATCATGGAGAATTGGTTAATGGGAAATGCAAACTGCTGTAGACATAGATATTTTTATCTTAAACACATCAGAAAGATCCTGTCACTGTTGCTGAAGTTATGGTAGAAATCTGACCAAATTAATTCAGGTATATTCCAGATTAATCATTGAGGCAGAGTCACTGAGGCCATCTAACCATCTATGGTGGGAGCAACATATGGGCACAGCCTGCTGGCTAGGGAGGCAGGCCAGGAATGCAACTCATGCTTCTGGAATGGTACAGAGGATTTGTTAAAACCTGCTGGTTGTTTTTTAAATAGCTAGTTTAATATATTCAAAATGAAAACAGATGCAATTAGTGTTCAATTTGGTATTGAACGACATAGTTATATGCATGAAGATATATTTCTTCACTAAGGTGGTCAGATCACAGTCAGAATGAAAACACCAAAACATTAAAAAAAAAGTAAGGAAAAAAAAAAAAGACTCAATCCTTAGTATTAAAGTATTTATGTCCCTTACCTCTGTGTTCAGATGCATTCAGCTTAACAGGTAGTTCCATACCAAGAGACCATCTGTTAGGCAAAATGTAATCAATCTTTCTTTTACAAGTATAACAGAAATCCCCCTTTCTATACAGGCACTCTTAACATAAACAAGGACATCCTGTGTCCTTTCTGCTCAGCCATGAGGAAGAAGAAGGAATTATTTCCTCCTAAAATAATTTTCCCAGTAGAGGTTGAAGGCATGTGGGTGTACCCCATTGATGTCCAGAGATTTTTGGAAGACAGAGGTCTCTCTTCAGAGCCAAGAAGCAGTGAGGTGTCACCTTTGGTGCTGTGGCTGTGTGTGAAGAGAAAGCATACATATGGTGCAGCTTCATTGCAAGTTTTGGTTACATAAAGCTTTTGTGACAACCCATACCCAACGATGAAATAGAAAGTGACATCTTAAGGTAACAGACAACATTAAAGAAAAACACACGGAGAAGGCAGCTGTTCTCCCACTGCTGCCTCATCCTTCTTCTGCCAATCATAAATATTCCTGGTTTATTTCAGAAATATATTTAATTTAGTGTTAACCACATTAAATTAACTTATGATAAGCAAAAAAAAAAAAAAAGATTAAGCAAAGAAAACACAATTACCTGTCTGAGCTCAGAATTCAAAATGCTTTTTTTTTTTTATTTTATTCAAGTTTCACTTCATACAAGCCTGAAATTATTTGAAAATGCAGCAAATCCACTTCAAGACTCATTAAATATATATAAAATTATGTAGCCTGGCCATTCAGTGCTTCTCCAGATTTTCTTTTTAAGTTAATCTTAGAATCATAGAATGGTTTGTGTTGGAAAGGATCTTAAGGACCATCTTGTTCCAACCCCTCCCTGCCATGGGCAGGGACACCTCCTACTGGACCAGGTTGCTCAAAGTCCCATCTAGCCTGATCTTGAACACTTCCAGGGAAGCTTCATCCACAACTTCTTTGGGCAACCTGTTCCAGTGTCTCACCACCCTCACAGGAAAGAATTTCTTCCTAATATCCAATCTATATCTACAGCCTTTCATTTTATGTTTTATTTCATATTGCTAGGGCAATAAATGACTTCAAAGATAAGTAAGCAATGTACGTTTACAGAAGACTTGCAAGTCTTTGTACTTTGCCCCTTCTTATTTTGTGCTCAGATTTTCTATTGCACTCTTATTGTGACAATAGACTCAATAACACTTACCTCTATAGTTTTTAGTTACATCCTGGGATTGCTGAGACTAGGTCCTGTGCAGTGGTAAATACATCAAAAATACATGTTTTTAATTGCCCTACTGTGTTAATCCAATCTCCTTTCTGTCTCTAGAAGGGAAACAAAATAGTCTTCTAGAACAGTAGGGAGATGAATAGCAGTTTCTTCATAAGGCCTTACACATTACTCAGTAGCATCACGGATATCTTACTTTGTACCCAAGTGTGTCTGCTCTGTAGATGAAAACCATTGAAATCCGTGAGAAACTTGCAATGAGTAATTGCTCCAGGCTACCTGCTGCACTTTAGCTTATGAATATTAGCACTGCACTCGATGGATGCTGCAAAGCAAACATGTTAAACAAGGCCAATCAGTCCCATCAAAGATAGCAGATTTTTATTGTGGTTACAGAATCATATAATCATTTAGCTTGCAAAAGGCCTTTAAGATCATGAAACCTACCCATATTATGTGTTTAAAAATGAACAAGAAGAACTTTAAAGATTTACAGATGAAGAGGATTGCTGGAAAAACAGGATTTGTTTCTGCCTCAAAGTACCATAGTGACTACTTACTAAATATTCAGAGAAGAGTCAGTGGTGTACTGCACTGCTAATATTCTTGTGTAAATGAGCCATGTACTTAAGGGAGCATCAGTCTCCGAGCCATCAACTTTTGTTGCCCTCTCTGCTGCAACTGTGAATTGTGGTGATAATATTTCTATTTGTGATACATCAGCTCAACTCTGGGAGAAGTCATGAGCTCATACTATGCATCCCTCAGCTACATTTGTACTGCTTTGTTGAAAAAACAGAGAAGGCAGATGGTTTGTAGCTCAGTTCTGAGGGTTTTTTTTTTATTTTCTGGGGGAAACATGAGTAGCCAGAGCAGTCCATTTTCAGACTAGGGTAAAAGTAACCTAAAGAGGTTATGAACACTGTGAATCACAACAGTTGCGTCCTCTTTCTACCTCCTCATCAGCTTCAGTTACATTGAGGATAACTGCACTTAATAATATACATGTTTTTGCCACCTTTCACGTGTTATACTTTGGAGTATGAAGGGAATGCTTGTTATTACCACAGCAATATAATCTGGATGCTACCATTTTCACTGGGGATGTGAGAGGTGGTGCTTCCCATACTTTGTATTTTTTACCTCAATGGAATTGTGAATTCAGCATCATATCAAAGGTGGCAGGAGCCACAGATGTACATCAGCATATTCATCATATCCATATGCATCCCTCACACTTATTCCCATTTTAGTAAGCCGTTAAACATTCCCTGGAGTAGACTCAAGAGCACAGATATTCACTTTAATAGAAGCTCATTTCCACACACTTGGTTGAACAGTCTCCCCCACATCTCATAACATGTGGGGATCTGAGGAACCATTTCCCTGTATAATGCAATGAAACCTGGATCAGCAACATCTCCTTGCATCCTGATTTCAGTCATAATCAAACCCGGATGTGTAAGCAGCAATCTTACCGTGATCTGCTCAGTATCTCTGGACAGAGAGATCAAATTTCAGGGGCCGCCATGGAGCACAAACTCCATGCATTTAGACAATGCAAAGTTTGACATAACTAGTAAGTATATTATCCAACAGGCCCAGCTTTATCCAGAAAGAATGATATTTCCATTCTAATTTCAACGCTGGAATGCTTAGCAGGTACGTTATTTCCAAGTAAGCATTTCTTGTCTCGTACTTTTTTGGCCTACTTAAAAAAAGGACCTGAAGGGTTTTTTTTTCATCCTATTGATGATCTCCAAGAACTTCCTAAAGGATTGCCCTCACTTGCTCTGTGTGTCTAGTTTGTTATTTATCGATTTTTCTTTTCATTTGAAAATGAAGCAATTCATACAGAATGAAACTTGTAGTTTACAATGACACAGTGTTGTGGGGGTTTTGTTGTGTTTCCCAGTATAGCAAACCCAGAAACTAAATTATAACTGAACAGATATTAGGATTCATTTCAGCAACTATACTGAAAAAAAAAATCAATTATTGATTTCACTCATATAGGAGCTTTTTTTCTCAGATTTCTACTGGAAGTCTATTTTACTTGTACTGCTTAATGGTTTTAGATTTTTTTTAGATTTTTAATTCCTAACTTGAGACATTCAAGAGAAAAACAAAACCATCCTCTACTTTCTGTCCCCTGAAAATTACTGATCAACAAAATCCAAAGCCATATATTTTCTTCAGTTTTAGAACTTCTGGAAAAAAAACACAAACAATGAAGTGTTACATTTTGTTACATGTATTATGAGCTGCTTACTTCAAGCATCAGCAACTAAGTAGGCATAATGACAGTGCTACAAAAAGGACAGTGCTACTAAAAATCAACAACAAATTTGACCAAGTCAGCTGAAACAATGGATTAAGTTACATGTGGTGACCTGTAGAAGAGAGAATGTGGAGATAAAAGTGGAATTGGGCTGAAAAAATAAATATTATGACATAGAAAGCAACAGAAACTTGGTACTAGGTAAAGAAAAAAAGTCTTCAGGTGCATTTTTATTGCAAGCAAAAACAACTAAATAATCAATCTGAGTTCCTACAAAACCATTGTTATATAATAATTTTAAATCTTTATCTTCCAGAAGATTAAATCCTTAGTTTGGTAACTAGGAATTAGAATTCATTATGAAAAACTGACAAGAAAAAAAGAAAGTGTAATTCATATTCAGGGTAGCTCTAAGTGTAGAAGTAGTAGCAAGTACATTCATGTTCACAGAGCAAGAAACTTTCAAGAAAAGATCATGGCTACTGTCAGACATCATTTTGTTCAGTTCTCATTTCAACGGGCATTGTTCTAAGAAATATTTTTAGTAAGAATATAGCACACAAGAAAAAAATGATCCATTTTTCTGAATTAAAAATAATCCATTTTGTTTTCTGAATACTCCCTGTGTCATACTCCTTTTGAGAGAATGGACAGAATTATTTACTGAAGCTGTTCAATTAATGAACATATATTCAAAGAAATTACTACTCAATTTGAGAAAGAGGTGAAATACACTGAATAAATTATTTGTCATGAATTATTCATCTATATCTAGTAAATATGCGATTCTCTCTAATTTTTAGTAAACACTATAACATTTGGTTTTCAAAAAGCATTAAGTAATCAGTCAACATATCAGCTGCTGTCATTTCTTAGTTGAGGTCTGTAAGAGGTCTACGGGCCAAATTTAGATCTCTTTCTCCTCAAACAAAGTTTATATTTATTAATCCAAAGTAACTAGCATCTCCCTGAATGTATAGCTTGTCAATGTGACTAAAATACCACTTTTTCTCTAATAAATTTAATTATTATAAACAATTAAAATCATAGAGTCATAGAATGGTTAGAGTTGGAAGGGACCTTAAAGATCATAGAGTTTCAAGCCCCTGATATGGGCAGGGATACCGCCCATCTAGGTTGACTAGGTTTAACTAGGTTTCTCAAAACCCCATCCGCCTGGGCCTTGAATACCTCCAGGGAAGGTACATCCACAACTTCCCTGGGCAACCTATTCCAGTGCCTCACCACCCTCACAAGAAAGAATTCTTCCTAATATCCAAACTAAATGTCCCCTCTTCTAGTTTAAAACCACTACCCCTTGTCCTATCACTCCGCTTCCTGACAAAGACTCCCTCTCCTTCTCTCCTGTAGGCTCTCTTCAGATACTGGAAGGCTGCTAGAAGGTCTCCCTGGAGCCTCCTCTTCTCCAGGCTGAACAGACCCAGCTCCCTCAGCCTGTCTTCATAGCAGAGGTGCTTCATCCTTCTAATCATCTTCATAGCCCTCCACCGGACCTGTTGCAACAGATCCATGTCCTTTCTATGTTGAGGGCTCCAGAGCTGGACACAATACTCCAGGTGTGGTCTCACAAGAGCAGAGTAGAGGATCATCTCCCATGATCCACTGGCTACGTTTCTTTTGGTGCAGCCCAGGGTCTAACTGGCTTTCTGGGCTGCCAGTGTGCACTGCTGGCTCATGTTGACCTTCTCATCCACAATCACTCCCAAGTCCTTCTCCTCAGGGCTTCTCTTCTCTTTCAGCCATTCCCCACCCAGCCTGTGTTTTTGCCTGGGATTGCCATGTCCCAGGTGCAGNTCTCCCTGGAGCCTCCTCTTCTCCAGGCTGAACAGACCCAGCTCCCTCAGCCTGTCTTCATAGCAGAGGTGCTCCATCCTTCTAATCATCTTCATAGCCCTCCACTGGACCTGTTGCAACAGATCCATGTCCTTTCTATGTTGAGGGCTCCAGAGCTGGACACAATACTCCAGGTGTGGTCTCACAAGAGCAGAGTAGAGGATCATCTCCCATGATCCACTGGCTACGTTTCTTTTGGTGCAGCCCAGGGTCTAACTGGCTTTCTGGGCTGCCAGTGTGCACTGCTGGCTCATGTTGACCTTCTCATCCACAATCACTCCCAAGTCCTTCTCCTCAGGGCTTCTCTTCTCTTTCAGCCATTCCCCACCCAGCCTGTGTTGGAAGGGAGGATTGCCATGTCCCAGGTGCAGGACCCTGCAGTTGGCTTGATTGAACTTCATGCCATTTGCACTAGCCCACTCTCTACTGAGTGATCCATCCATTGAATCCATAACTTTCCAGTTTTTGAGACCAAGATGTTCTGCAGGACAGTGTTAAATGCTTTGCAGTGAAAATTAAAATAAAATTAAACAAATTTTTACTTTGTTGTAAGCAGGCCTCCTGCTTATGTAATATACATATTTTAAAAAGCTTTTTGTATTTGCTTTTTTTTTTTAAACTAAACTTTCAGTAAATAATAAAAGTCAATGTAAAAATGAAAAATCATAAAGTTGTACAATTGTCCACTTCACATGTTTGCTGGCTGCTTTTGGCATTGCTGTAAGAATCTATCAAGATTTTACAGAAATACCAAAATGGCCAAACTTTCACCCATTTGTAAAGAGGTTCAGACAAATAAACCAAACAATTCAACATCTTTGAAAATGAAACAATTCATGCTGACGACTCATGATAGGTCTAAGGGACTCATCATTGAAATTTCACTGCAAAGAGCATAGTAGCATCTGGTAAAAAGCAACCCATCTTAAGAACCTCTATATGCACACCAGGGAATGAAGAGCTAGCCAAATATGCTGCATCTATAAAGATAGAAGGACCTATCTGAAAAGACACAGTAGTCTGGAAAATTTCCATACTCAGAACTTCAGTGAAACAAAAGACAACTTCCACACAAGAGGCTTTGTGAAATAGACCTGTAATTTCATTTAATCTTGAGCATGAAAATGTTTCAGTAGGAAAACTCCATTTCTCTGGTGACATCCCTTGCTCAGTTATGCATTAATTAAAATTATAAATTCTTAACTTGTAGCTATTAGATCTGGCAACATAATAGTACCCTGTACTTACCACATTTATTTGTCCTTTCTCCCCCAGTTTCATCTGTTATCTGGTTTATCCTGGGATGTTCCTGAAGCTAAATGGGAAATCTGCCAACAGCTTGATTTCCTGGTGGAACATGGTGAAATTGAAATTACATGTTTTGCTAAGTGGCAACAATGTTTTCACTTTAAAACAACAGAATGTAATTTGTTCATTTCTCAGAACTATATAAGCAAAGTTTTACTTTTTAACATAGGCCATGTCACTTCGATTCACTGAGAAGCAAAACACTGGCATGGTATTAACTGTAGAAATATGTCATATGCATTAGCCTATTCTGAAAACAAGATGCTCATATGACCTCTTGGCACCAGATAACTAATTAGCTATGCCTGTTTGGGAATACTGACTCTAGCTACAGTACTTATCTTGACTAATTACGTGTTTTCTCTCTTCTATGCCAGTATCAATTGTGTAAGTTGAGGGCTTTCATAATGATGCTCCACACTGTCAAGGAACAGATTGATAGCAACAATCTAGAGGGTGGATTTTTAAAAATTAAAGCTATACGGTGACTTCATATATAACTCATAATACATGTTAAACTGGGTCTTCATGTACAATATATGTCAGATGTTTGCCTTCAGCTATTCCTTTGTCCAGCCCTCTCCTTTCCAAACTTACCTGAAGCACTGAATGCCAGTCCCTAGTTCCTTTCATGGATATGACCCACAGAGCTCTTTTCCCATATCTCTATGACTCCAGCCTCCCCTCCCTTCACCTCAAGAAGTCCATCAGGAGTTCCTCCCTCTGTCTTTTCTTATACAACCAAACCATGTCATTAGGACTATCCTATGCCTCCTGAGCTGTTTCTGTCAAAGTGTGGGTGGGATGGAAAGTGTTTGGGAAAGGATGGTCAATCATTGTTGCTCAATGAGAAACTCAGAGTAAGGCTTCCCGCCTATGAAACTGCAGAGCATCAAAAAAGGATCAGAGAGTGATGCAGCTGCTGGAAGCATTCATTTTTTACCCCTCATTTCCAAAGAGAAGAGCCACAGCCCTACGTACCCTGCTCTCTAAGTAAGAAGGCAGGGGCTCGCTACTTCGGTAGTGTTCATTCTGTGAATGAAATGACTGAGTCTTCTGGTACAGGCAGAACAGGCAGGAGAGCTGTGACTCCTTCAGCATAACACTGTTCTGGGAAATGGCTGATTTTCATACACCCAAGGTCAGCTTTGTACAGTGTTAATACTTATACCTCTTCTGATTTGGATGTTGCAAAATACAAGATTAAATGGCATTTGTAAAGATAAAACTCACTTTGAAAAAATAGTTTTCCATCCTTTTACTACTACAATGGGATACCATTACATGTGTTTATATTCTGTCAGCACTTAAACTGTGAGTGACTTTTAACATGTTCATTCTGTTCCCCAAATAAGAGTTCTGCTTTATTTTGGCTCTATCAGTTACATATGTTTCACTTATTTCCTGAATTCAGGCCAGTAATTTTTTCTGTATATTCAGTCCAATTCATATGTATCATAGGTGATACATAGAAAATGAAATTTGTCTATTAATAAATCAAGCTGAAGAGGTTCTTCATCCACCTTATTAGATGCCATGGCAACCTTTGGCATTTGTTTCAGATATATGTTTTGCCACTAGAACTTGCTATTGCTTCTGACATTTTAGACAGCATTTCCCTTTCAAAACTCATGATCAGTGACCCAGAATAAGTTCAGACACACAGTACCCAAGTAGGAATTGGCCTCACTTCATGTGAATCCACTGGCTTTACCCTTTAGTCAAACTACAAAGCTGAATTGTATTCAAATGATGCACTTGGAAA
This sequence comes from Pedionomus torquatus, assembly GCA_013398155.1. Taxonomy (NCBI): domain Eukaryota; kingdom Metazoa; phylum Chordata; class Aves; order Charadriiformes; family Pedionomidae; genus Pedionomus; species Pedionomus torquatus. The sequence continues at coordinate 263,921 of VZRU01019028.1, read as the reverse complement.
CATTTCAGCATGGTACTCCTTGAAAAATGTTACCTTGTTGGGCCTCATACCCTTTACACAGGATTGAAAATGTTGTGAATCAATACTATTCATTGCTATGTCCTGTTAAAACAGACTAATATTCTAATTACTTATCAGCATCAACTTTAATGCTTCTTTTGTTCATAACTTGCATAGACATCCAGACAAGAAAATTTGAAGTACAAATCCATAACTGTTAGCAATACATCCAATTGAAACATGCTAGAATATTATTTATGTGAGTTTAAATTTACTTCTGTTTATAGACTAAGTCTTAAATTCCAAGTGAGAGGACACCCAACAAATATATTATTACCTCATGCAGAGAGTGCTTAATATTGAAAAGGTGTACAAAAAAGTACCTGAGTATAAGATCAGAGGAGTTTTTTGAGGGTGTGGGAACTAAATAAATGTGTTAAAAACCAACGTTTCTGAGAATGTTGAAATTTAACAAGTGGAGTTCTTATTGCTACTCAATATAATTATGTCAGTAATCACCAACACTATTTTATGGAAACCATGGAAAAGAAAAAAGATTCTAGAAGGATTTTAACATCTTCAAACTCTAAATGATATTAATTTGAAAGGAATATCACTCTATGCAACCCAGAAATGTTTTTAATTTTCATAAAAGATAGCAAGAAAAAATTTGAATATTTCTCCACAGGAGAGCTGATTATATCTTTATTTTTATAAATGTGAACTTTGTCTACAATCAGACTGAAGTTCAATACCATTTTATGACTTATACCAGACCAGACAAGGATTTACTGTGCCAGCAATATGGGAGTCAATTATAATTTTAGGATTATGTTCCCAGTAGATGAAGAATGATCATATCAATACCCATAACATCAGTGACTTTTGTATCTAGGAGTGGTGCATAAACTTGTAAGATCTAGGTCTTACAAGAAGAGATAAGAGAGCATCAATAGAAATGAAGTAGCCATGTTGTAATGATTGAAAGCTATTTGCAATTTCTGTAAAATGCCAATATTTTCTACATTCACAAAATCCTTTTCTCTAAAATCCATGATGAGATAGGCTCATACTTCACTTTCCTTCACCTGTTTTATTTTTCCTTACTGAAATCCAACTGAGCACAAGTTAAGATGAGTATGCAGTATAATCTATTTTTTTATTGTATGAACTGATTCACTGGGATGATCACATTTTCTTAAAATATGATAAACAGGGAGTTCTTAAGTATGAAATTTTTCATAAGAACAAATAATAGCTATTGCTGCTATTGATTTGTAGCTGCCACCGGTGAAGACTTTGGACAGTACTATTGTGGATAAATTTAGATCTTATTATAAAATAAGAACATTACGAAGTTCTTGCATTACTTAGCACCCACATGATATCTTTCAGCGAGACAAGGAATTTGCTGCCTACTACTAAAACAGTCAGGAACACTCAAGAATCTTTAATATATTTAAAAATATTAAACTGAAGATGAACTATTACATTTCATACATAGTTTAGTATAATAAATGGAATTCTAGAATGAATTCAATAACATATGTTGAGTTTATCTATATAAACAAAATAAATTAGCTTAACTACATAATATTTTTATTTTTTTTTATGAGCAAATTTGCATGGGATTCAGGTTCAGATTAACAAACCTAAATGTTATTCCTGCCATGAGGGGAAATCATTTGCCTAAATACAAGCATCTTATACTTTCTGGGATGCCCTAGACTATAGAGTACATTAGAGTAAAGCCATGAGATACCACAGAATGACAACATGGTAGGGTTTGGAAGGAACCTTTGGAAATCATCTAGTCCAAGCCATCTGCCAAAGCAGGGTCACCTACAGCTGGTTGGACAGGAACACATCTAAGCGCGTTTTGAGTATCTCCAGAGAAGGAGACTCCACAACCACCCTGGGCAGCCTGTTTTTGTGCACTGGGATGGTATGATGCATGACTGCAGGCCTCTGTAGCAGGAAATGAAAAACAAGTGCAATACTGTCCCAGCACCAAAAAATGACACAAAATGTCCTGCTTTAGACAGCTGAATCCCATTCCTTGTTTGTAAATCCTCAACAGAGAGAAAAAGAGGTCAGTTTAGTATTTTCCACCTGCATGTCTAGTATGATCTAAGATGCTCAGGAGCCTACAGCAGGGGAGGGTTAGATGAGATATCAAGAAGAATGACTTCACTGAGAGGATGGTCAGGCACTGGAACAGCCTGCCCAGGGAAGTGGTAGAGTCACCATCCCTGGAGGAATTTAAGAAACATGCAGATGTGGCACTTCAGGGCATGCTCTAGTGCCCGAGATCATTGGGTTGGGCAACTTGTTTTGTGGGGTTTGGGCTTTTTGTGGGGTGTGTGTAGTGTTTGGGGTTTTTTGGGGGGGTTGGTGTGTGTGTGCATGGTTGGACTCATCTCAAAGTTCCCTTCCAACCATGAAAATTCTGTGATTCTGTGATGCTGGCTCCCACCATGGTTCAGCACCGGCCCCCCCTCTCCCTCCATCCTTGCTTGGTATCTTAGGAATTTGGATTTGTTCACTGCTGCTGCCAACACCCACATCGCTAAAGGGCTTAATCTCTATGATGTAGTCCTCATCAAAGTTCAGAAAGAGCTCCACCAAGGTTTTCTTGGTTTCTGTCATGGACATGCTGCTCTGTCTGGCCTCCTGATAAGGTGTTGAGTTTAAATCCTGCACTAGCTATTTATGGTAAACACAGTCTATGGCTACTAAAAAGCTGCTCAACCTGAAGAAGATATTACTAGTTGGCCAGTTAAGTAACTCTGGGGTCCAGTTGTTTTATTGACTTATCATTTGCAAACACTTATACATCTAGTACTACTTGATATGTTTTACATATCTAAGAAATCTACCTCAATCTGACAGTTGTGCCAGAACATACATTCAACTCACAAATCTCTGTAATGAGAGCTGGAAGTGCGCCATAAGTTTATCTATACACCAGTGTGTCTCAGATGGCTCTAGATGTCTATGTGTGTATAATTTAATTGGGAAGAAAAATTGTTGACTTATAACTATTCAAGAAAGCTAATAAAACAATTAAACTATATTTCCCTTCTTTCCATGCATCACCTACATGAATTTTTGATTTGATATCTACCTTATTCTGCTATAATATATTTTGTTGCTGAAGTTCCATTGCACAATTAAAATTAGTCTATCTTCCTTTGGCAACAAATGAGGAGACAAGAACTTCTTAGACCAGGGTGATATAACCATAGGAGATAATATTTCAGCCACCTCTTACTCTTTGTTTCTGACTGATCAGATTAGCTGTGAGACATTTAGCTTTATCTTTTGCTGTACAGCTTGATTATAATGTTGTGTCCTCATTTGAACCAATTTTCTATTTTACAATTTTACTTTCTTAGCTGGGCCTCTTCTAACTAACTAAACTCTGAAATTAACAGCACATTGTTCAGAACTGTTTCATCTTGCAGTGGTAAGACCTGATCATACCAAGGAATGCTATGCAGAGAGGCCCTTGCTTATACTTATAACAACCAAGGTCAAGTAACTTCATTATTTGCCCCGTTGGAGGGTCAGAAGTGGAAAAGAGTAGAGGGGTCCCATCTGCAAGGAGGAACAGACAGGACAGGTGACCCAAAACTGACCAACAGGGGTATTCCATCCCATCCGCATCATGCCCTGTATAAAAATTCAGGATTCAAAGGGTCAACTCTCCTTCTTTGATGGCTGATGTCCAAGGAGGACCCTCCCTGTTTGTCTGCCTTTGATCCTGATCCAAGCGTTCCTGACTCCAGATCTGGAATCCAGCTCCTGTCGATCACTGAATCCAGTCTGGGAATTTTTCCTGAAGCCTGCTGGTGATGTGACTGTCATCCTGGCAGCTTGATAGAGCTTTATATATACTTTATACTTCTTTATTCCCTTTTTTTCCCAAAATTTTCTTTTTATTATTTATTATATTATTATTATTATTTATGTTTTCATTAAAGTAGTTTAGTTTTTTTCTAAACTCCTGAATATCTTTAATTTCTTCCTCTCCTCTCTTTTTCTTAAAGGGAGGAGGAGGGGACATCATCTGTCTTTTCTGATTAGGCCAGAACCATGACATGTTGTTAGTGCACAGAAAAAAAATATAAGTATAGGACAGCAAAGGAGAACCTGATCTTGCATTAATGAGACTTCAGTTATGTGGCTACCAAATTAACTTTGAGTAGGAGCAATAAGGGCAAGGCCATAGAGATATCAAGCAGCTAATTGCATGCTTTTAAATCAGAGAATCACCACAAAACAAGACAGCTTTATTACATTTGGCCTACCCATCTCTTTGTAACTTACAGCATAGAGAGAAATGCAAAAATCTATAACGGCATTAGCAACTGTCATGTAAGAATGATGTTTTTGGAAAGTGTTATTATAGGTTCTTTTAGGATGAGAAAATACAGACAACTGAGAAAGTCTGTCAAAGTTTTGGGAGTCTTAGGGTTGTACTTTTGTAGCCACAATGTTGTTATGACTCAAGGCACTTTCTTCTTGTACTATAAAGCTGTTTTAAAACTAAATTTGCTTCAGCACAACAAAGCTAGCTTAGACATTCAGTATCTAATCATAAGCAATTATGCTTATATTTCTGCATTCAAACAAATGACTCCCTTTACAAGTTCAGAACCTTGTCATAAAGTCTAACGTCCAAAATGTAAAAAGCAGTAGATTTGATAGGCATAAATGAGTCCAGTCCATCAGCCAATTAAGGAGAATTTGCTTCTTTGACTTCATGCTTCTTACAGATACAGATTCTTGGCTTTGACTGAAGGTGACTTGGGGTGGGGACGGAGTGGGAGAGGAAAGATAGTACCAAGTCCTGTTTTCAGCTGGGGTAAAGTTAATTTTCTTTTAGTAGCTGCTGTGTCTTGGATTTAGTATGATAATATTGCTGAAAACACATATTATTTTAGTTGCTGCTAAGTAATGCTTATATTAGTCAAGGACTTTTCCAGCTTCCCATAGAAGCCAAGAGAGAACATAGACAGGACAAGTTGGCAGTATTCTGAAATCACCTGGGGGTCCACTGTTTCTATTAAAAGAATATGTCATTGGGATACCACCATATCCACTATTCTGTCTTGGCATGATAACATTGACCAACTGGAAGATCGGGAACTGAGTATCTTGCCATTGTGACAACTCAAGACTTCTCAAGCTGAAAAGGCGGTTGACATACTGAAAATTCAGATATGCCTTCATATTTTCAAAAATGGAAAACTGGTCAGGAACATGAAAGTTGGTGGTAGCCTCAGTTGCCAGTGATAATAAGATGGTGGAGTTCAGAATCATGACACGAGGAAGCAAAAAGAAGGATGACAGCTCCAGACTTTGGGAGAGCACTCTGTTCAAGGATCTGCCTTGGAGAACCTCACAGAACACACACTTGGAGAGAATCATAGAATCATGGAATACTTTGAGCTGGAAGGGTGGAGTCATTAGTGAGCAGAAGGCTGGAATAAACTCTGAAAGACAATATGTTGGTACCTTGAGATTGTTTAACCTTAGTGAGATACAGACTATCAAATGTGAGTTACACCTATAGGTGTGGAATATATTTTGGCTTTCAAATTATAATTAGTCTTCTTTCAGACTAGAGGAGGAGCAATGCATATAAGTTTCAGTTTTCTGAGCTATATTTAGCTTTGTGATTTTTTAAAAATACTGTATATGGCAGCTGGTGTGGAAATCAAACTATGCAATTAGACAGCTGTTCAATTACAATAGAAACACCATAAAATATAAATGTACCTGGCCTGTTTTTCAACAAGAATGAAAGAACTCCTGCCTACATAGGTCTTATTCAGAACTTCTTTACCCACAAAGGATGAACTACCCTTCAAGAAGAATATATGACAAGAAAGACTGATGTGTAAATTAGTTCTTTTTT
>VZRU01019028.1:233534-256897 GCA_013398155.1 Pedionomus torquatus | reverse complement strand
TCCCTCCCTCCCTTCCTTCCTTCCTTCCTCCCTCCCTCCCTTCTCATGCCTTTTAGACAATTAATACATGGGACAAAGGCATAGTGAAGTAGCTTCAAAAATTCTCTTTCATAAAGGGGTTTTCCCCTATTTAACCTTTAAAAAATAGATTTACTGTGATAATTCACAAAAATCACAATGCAGACATACTGAAGGAGGCATGTTGATAATAACTGTGCTGTGTAACTCAGATGACTTTGGAAATGCTCTCTACAGAATTACTCTGTAGAAAGATGTGTCCTCCTATGAAAGATATGCCCTCAAGGAGTATTTCAGCATACATACCTACAGTATATGCTCTGTATCATCCCTGGGAGGAAGCTGTCTCTCTTTGATGACAGAAGATGAACCTAAGGAGACATGCTTTATCTTTTAACTAGTATGAAAGCCCTTTCTTCTGCCAATGGGACTTGTGAAATTTTTTACCAGTCTAAATACAGATTTTGGACAGCATATATTCTTTACTGGAGATTCTGTTTTCAGAGTATGAAACTCTCTTCTTTTTATCTTATCCAATTAGTAACAACATAAAAGTGTAATAAAGCAAACATTGTTTTACCTTCCAATCAATAACAAAACATACTCAGCCAAAACACCTGTGGCAATTAACACCCAGAAACTGCATATTTCAAGTCAGTGGGCTTGGACTGAAATGACTGTATGTTTGAATGATTGCTGTAATTAGTTTCTGTATTTATAATTGTCACAGTGATTTTTTTTTAGATTATGTTCAATATATGACTTAAATGGCTATTTTCCAACCTGCTTCTTAAAGGAAATGTTACTGGCCTCTATTAATTCTATGACATATTTTGACAAATCTCTGTTTATAAGTTTTATGTCTTTTCAACTTCATTATAAGGAGTTCAAGAAACACTTGATCAGGAATGGCTCTATGAAGAAAAAACCCCGTGAAATATGAATGATCAATTAACTCCAGTACAGCATATCTGTGTGCCTTCAAGAAACAGTGCAGAAATGACTCATTACCTCTCAAAATGTAAGATTCACAGAAAAGAACCATAACCTTTAAAAGTTTTGAAAAAAATACAAATTTCAGACTTAAAAAGATACTTATATTTTAGACTGAAAATTTCAGCATTAGTTCTGTTCACTTTACAGTGCAAAAGAAAACAAAGTCAAAATCCTTTGCATAAAAGACATTATCAATTACTCATGGTTCTACAGCAAGCATTTTGTTATTGATTAAATTGCATAGTCTCTGGAGTTATTTCTGTTCTGTCTTCAAAAATGTTGATACCTTTTTCTTTTTCTTTTTCTTTTTTTTTTTTTTTTTTTTTTTGTCTCGCAGGCAACTGTGAGGGTGAGCTAATCTTTTTCCCAAATTTCTTATTTATAGAAAATGGATGTACACATACACACACACATCCAGCCCGTGACCCCATGATGTGGAGGGCAGAGGCTGGGACAGAGGGCTGGGACACATACTCAGACCCTAGAGCACAGCATGCACCTGTGCTCTCCAGTATATGTACCCACAAAATCTGGCCAAACCCATGAGGAGAGTATGGCAGAGATGCTACATAACCAAAAGTGTTACGTAGCCTTTGTGTATCAGTTGTTTAGTACACCAGAATGCTGTTGTCATCATTTTACTGCACCAGTGCGTTTTCTGAGACTGAAACAAATGTTTGAAATGTATTTATATTGTTTCAAAGCTACAGATACTGTGATTATTGACCTGACAGATTTCTGGGTTTCTCGCAGCTGTCTGCAAATCTCACTACACATTACTAGGTGTTTGTTTCCTAAAGTCACAGCTAGGAGTAGGACTCTAGGTTAAAAAGGAGTACTTTCTCATTGTTGAAAACAAAAACCTTACACTGGGTTTTTAGCATTAGGGATAAAATGGTGAGCATGGAAAAAGAGAATTTTTGGAAGTGTTTTATCTATTAATATGTTTGTTTCATTCTGTTTTGTTTTTAATGTGTTTAAGGCAGCATGAAGTAGCAACCTACTCACCAACTCACTAACTTCTAATATCAGAGTATCACTGTTCTGCTGTTAGTTTTTGGATTTGCCTTCTTTGACTCCTCATGTATGTTGTCAATTTGCCTTGTAAGTCCTTTGGGGCTGGGACTTAGATATCACTGTAACATAAATTGAATCATTTTAAAGTAGTAAATTAGTTAACTAATTTCAGATCTCTCACTAAAAGAGGTCAGTGAAAGTGTTTCTCTTCATTTCTCTTTGCTAGGTTATTAAATAATTTGATTAAATTATTAGCATGTTAAATGTATTAGTGTTTATATGTACCAAAGCCCTTTCTGCAATTCTTTATACAGAGCACAGCAGGGAACACAATGTCATTAAATTTCAACCCCGGTGTGAGTTACTGCTTTATCTGAACATAAGAAAGGTTATGCTCTAGGCATAATCCTCTGCAGTGAGGTCTTGATTCAGAAACTCTTTGCACAGTGCACAGTAAACAGAGAAAATATCAGAGCAGGTTCACTTAATCTTCACGTGGGAGTAGGAGGTTAGAAAGAAAGCACTTGTAAATCTCAAAGTACTTGTACTTTTGGTCCCTTTGTCATGAAAAAAAACCAACAAGGTGAGAAAAGGCAACAGGGAGTGGTTGAAATGTGGATGGGAAACCTTTGAAAATTATTCTCCACATGTACAGGTGCTGGCGATTTCCTTCATTTGGCATCATTACTGCATGTAGAAAGAAGTCTGCTCTTTTTTTTTTCCCAATCTGACACCTGCTCATCATTTCTGTTCTCTCATTTTATGCAAAGAGGTTTCCTTGCTGATTGTGCATCTAAGTTTATGTTCTCTTTATGTGAAGGGCCTGAAATAAAAAAAAAATAATTAACATAACCGAGGGAGCTGGATGGAATAGTAAATATATTACAGTGATCACAGAATCATCACCTAGGTTGGAAGGGACCTCTTAAGATCATCTAGTCCAACCAAAGTGATGCATCGCCCTTCCCAGGGTCCTGAGGGAATTGACAGATGTAGTTGCTAAACCATTTTCCATCATATTTGAAGTCATGGCTGGGCAAGCTTTTGTTTTTCATTCACATTACAGTTGTTGATTTAGCTGATACGAACTATTCTAAGTGTCTTTTCATATTATCAGCCCTATAGACTTCCTAACAGTGAATAAAAGGAATTATAAATCTTATTTCTTTGGTGGTTTTTAATATGATAGACATAATATATCCTCCTATGGATGTTACTGCATTGGTTACTGGTTTTCTATCTGTTTGATAGGCTTCTTGGTGTGCCAAAAATATGAGCAGTTATCACATCAAACTCTGTATGGTTAGTTTGTTTATCTTCCTTGAATATGTATATACTCACATGTGATAGGATAGTTAACTGTTAAACCAATAAAACTGACAGACCTCTATGTACTAGATTTATCTTCAAGGGCCATATTCAGAAGTAAAGGTAAGTTACACTATAATTCATGTTGACTTAAGGGACAAGTAAGTTATTAAAGCCTTTCTGGTGACAGAAAGAAAAACGATCTGCTTCTAATTCTGATATAAATACATACATATATGTGTTTGGCATTATATGAAGACCTCAGTATGGTACTCACTATTGGCCATTTAGAGCTATATTTGTGATGTAAATTCTTTGGAGTTCAGTGTTGCATTAAGGTTATTGCTCTTTATTTTCATTTCTACCATTTCTTTGTGAAAATTTTCAATGATGTAATTAATCTTATTCCTGCTATTTGTTCTTTTGGGGAAAAAATAAGAAATATGGGTTACTATAGCAGTAATAGGTTATGCTTTCAGTTATGGAAAGGGTATCGGTGAAGTTCTTTTGCTCTGATGACTCTTGTTTTAGCAGTCGAATTTTCTTTGTTGCATCTTCCTCTGCTACAAGTCATCTGCAACTCCTACTTCTATATAGGGATGTGACCTCAGATCATGGGTCTATTCTCTAAAGTATCTTCTAAATAGAGACAGAATCAGTGCATAACAAGTCCTTGAAATGCATGTACTCATCTTTTTTTTACATAGGTGAAGAGTCAATGAATGAACAAGTCACTGCCTTACAATTAGGAAAGAGAAGAAATTTGGCCAAATGCTTATTCTGGAATTTTAAATGCAATGTGTCTCATCTGGCTTCTAGACAGTCATCAGTTTAAACGACATTTAGATGCAGGCATATGTAAAACCACATCAGAAAAACACAAGTAAAATTAATGAGAATTGTGATCTAGACCTATTTCAGAAAATGTCTGTACTCAAAATCTGATGTTTAGGATGTTAAACCTTCTCTTTATTATGCTCTTCATGACATTCATTATGGTGTCAAAAAACCCCATAATAATAATGCAAATGGCCATCAGCAACAGATGATGTCTACATCATCTCTTTCTGCCAACCATCCAAATTAATACTAAATATAGTACCACTCCGTTATGGTGCCCTCTTAATGTTCTGAGCTACATTCCAAATTTTCACCCCGTCAGACACTTAGTGACAAAATGATCCGATTGACTCTAGGGCTGGTGATGTGTGACTGGAGATGGATGCTGATAAATTATTTTAAAGAAAGAAGGTAACCACTTAAAATTATAAAAGTGTGATGATATATTCAAATTTAAAAAGAAAAAGACTTCAGAACCTAAATAAATTAAACATAAGCAGGTACTATGAATTTAAAGTCATGAACTTCAAATCAGCTAACTTATGATAGGGCCTCAGTTCCATATGAGTGGCAGTTAAAGTTTTAGCTGCCTAAGTGACTTCTGCACAAATGCCTCATTTTCAATACAAGTGATTCCAATGAGGTGTAGGTTCTTGAACCACTGAAGTATTTGGCAACTTACCCAAGTCTCAGTGGCAGACTCAGGCTCCCTTCAAAATGTAGTAAGACCAGCCACTTGAAATCACAGCTTGAGTTGAAAAAGAAGAACCCTCCTCTCTACTTCCTTTTTTTATGTATTAAAGTAATTAATCTCTGTAGCCTATTAAGCAAAGCCTGATGAATAGGAACCTGCATTCACTCTTTGACTTAACCCCAAAGCATTGAAACTGACACTTTTCAGGAAGATGTTTAACTTGGCAGGGATATGGGAGCACCCTCTACTTCTCTCATTCCTTACTGAGTCATTAAGATGTTTATCTATACTGTCCTGTTCTTTGTAGAGAGAAAGAGAGCAGTTTTCAGGCAGTCTGCAAACGTGGTAACCAAGCCCACACAGAGGAAGGATGTAGGCTGAGTGTACAGGGGGTTCAGTCAGCCTTAGTGATGCTACTGTAGCTGATCCAATTGGCTAAAAGAGCCTGGGTCCACCCTCTTTACATCCTCCCTTCAGGTATCTATGTACTTATTATGATATATATACCCTAAGCCTTTTCTTGTCCAGGCTAACCAGTCCCACATCTCACATTTTCTTCATAGGAAAGCTATTCCAGCCCCCTCATCCCTTCATGAGACTTTCTCCAGTACGTCTACGTCTCTCTCATACTGGAGACCAGAACTGGACTCAGTACTCCAGATGTGACAACAACAGTGCTGAGTAGCTGGAAAGAATCACTTTGAGGGATCACTTCCCTTGACCTGCTGGTAATATTTTGTCTAATGCAGCCCAGTACACCATTAGCCCTCTTTGTGGCAAGGGCGCATTGCTGGATCACGTTCAGTTTCTCACATTGCCAGCAGCCTTCTTGTTATTATAAAGCTTCTTCTTTTCTCATGACCTGTTTCCAAATGACACACAGATCCAGGTGTTCCAGGTTGTGTACAGGTGTTGAGGGCACCCACAGGCTTTGCAGCCTCAACAGTTTCCTGGGGGACTGGCAGCTGGCATGCAAGGTCAGCTCTGTTACAGGGCAGCTGTGACTTCGGACCAGGCTGTTGTGAAAACAGCTATGTTGTGAGAGAGTGCTCTCAGAAGCTCTTCTAGGGCCTCCCCACTTCTTTTGGGAGCTACTCAGGTCCTTGCTTTTGCTCCTTGTTTGACTTCCCCTTGCTGACCTGGCCCTGGACCTACCTGGAGATCTGAGCTGTGCCTGACCTGCTCTGTTATTCTTGCTGGGGTGCCTTGGGGCTGCATCTCGTGTGGGTGTGGCATTGCAGCTCTCAGGTATCCAAACCCTCCACTGACTACCTTGCTTCTGCCTGACTCTAGGTTAGCCGCCTTGGTGCCAGAGAGCTGATGTGCCATACTCGGAGGGCCTCTACTTTTCCAGTCTTCTCTCCTTACTCCTCTGCTGCAAAGGACAGGGGCTCCTGGACCTGCATCATGTTTATCAACCTTCTGAATGGCTTTGTCATTTGGTCAGATGTTACAACACTGGAAGGGCTTTAAGTGAACCAGATTCTTTTAAGAAGTAAGATTATGAAATTGAAGAATATTTTACATATTTTCATATTTGCTCACTGTTTACTGTAACAATGGTTATTGCTCTGTGTGAAAATTATTATATCTGCAAAAATAGTATTTGCAGAGGAGAATGTGCCTGAAATAGTACTACTGAGAATAGCAGATTGCTTGTAAGAATTAATGAGACCTCTAAGTTTTAAAGAAGTCAAACAGATATTCAAGAATTTTGTAGAGATTTCACTTTTCCAGCTAGCTTTACTTTATTTTATATATACTTAAACATCTATAGTATTGATTTACAATACTCTGGCTACAACCAAACAGATCCTATTTTGTCTGGTTTGGGTTTTTTTACATTTTCTTCCTCTCCTTTGTAATTCCAGCATTCAAACTAACTTGGCCACTGAGGACATTTTATCCAGGAAGGAATCAGAGTTTATTGACAGAAATCTATTTTTTTTTTCCTGGTTAAACAGATAAAAAATCTAGACACAATCAGTAAGTGTTACTAAGGCAGTCAGACAAAATGAGTTCTTGTCAGTTTTGGCATATTATTCAACTTTCTTTGGCTGAGTAGCTAATGCTGTTGTACAGTCATAAAAACTGGTTTAATAAGACAACCTAACTGCTATCTTTCTTAGATTTGGAGAAAAACATTATATGATCTGGGCATAGTGAAAGAAAATACTTTTTGCATCAGGTATTATTAAAATTTTAATGCTTCACTGAAATCAGAGGATAATATGAATATTATTTAACTTTGCATAAGAACTTCTAAAATGGCATACCATTTTATCAATGCAATATATATGATCCTGACCTAAAATGGACTGGCATCAGTTATTCCTATAACACGAAGCTGGTTTTCGTGTCAGCAGATCTAAGATTCACCGGACAAGTCCTGAACCACCAGTCAAAAACATTGTTTCAATGACTTCAGTGGGGGTAGTATGCTGCCATTTTATTTTATAAGGATCCTCTGTAATACATTATGAGCAGGCAAACTTCTGCCTATCTTTAACATAGTTTTATTTATATGTGTTATTTTTCTTTCCATGTCTGGGAATCCTACCAGAGTGGTGACAGGGTTAATGTACCTTCTTCCATTGAAGCAGATGCAGGAATATACTGTAGATGAAAGAAGGACAAAGGAGGCAAGGTTTGTACTGCAGGGTTTTTTTCTAAATAAATCCTTACCGGTTATTCCACAAATACTCCCCCAGATGTACATGACTCTCATGTTTCTAGTATCCAAATGTCAAAAAAATATTTTTGGACTGACGTTGCTCCCCTGGAGGATATAACAAAAATCTTAGTAGTGAAAACCAGTATAGTTTCATATTTACATTTAGGGAATCTTTGTAAAATGGAGCCAACTGGTATACATCAGGATTTGATCTTAGGTTTCAGGGTATTGAATCAAAGAGAGCTTTATATTTCAGCTTTGTGTATTGTGTCTTCCAATTGAATATTGAGCAAATGTTTTCTGAAAGTCATCCCACAGTTTATATCAAAAGAAAAGTAGTGTCTGGATAGGTTTACACAGAGCCTAGACCTGTTCACATATTAGTTGAAGATGTTCTTCGTTAAAGTTGAAGGCAATTCAGATATACTGGGATTCTTATTGATGTTCTGATACCTTATTAAATCATTACTCTGTTTTTATAACACCTTCTGAAGCTTCATAGACTTTCATTGAAGAAATTTGGAACTGTTCCAAGTAGTGACTACCCAGTGAAGTACCAGAAACAGTTTTCCAAAAAAATTTTAAGTTAGGAAAGGCACATCCCATTTCAGTTTAGGTTACATAAATATGTTCAGAGCTTGACTGGAAATATATATGACAATTGCAGCTTTAGATATGCACAGATATCTTAGTATTCTCCAAAGAGCAGGAGCATTTGCAGCAGTGAAGGACACCCTTGCAGGATTAAATGCAGAAAGCTATTCCAGGAACAGTTCTTCCATAAAATTTTATTGGTGATCCTGGACTATGGATAGATGAAGTGATCGTTTACACAGCTTGGGTACAAGAAAATAGCACTTCTTATTTCTCTGTACAAAAGATAATGGAACAGTCTTCAGAGGCAGTATTTTAGTTTTAAAAAAAAAAAAGAAAAAAAAGCCAAAAAAAACCCACAACACAACTTCTGTTAGAAAAAGCCAGCAAAGAAGTTTTACCTTGCTATATCTGTTTAAGAGTTATGTTTAGAGAATACTGTTTGTAGCTTGGTTGAATTTTCTACAAAAAAGTCAATTTCACATTAGGAATAATTTAAATTAAACACATTTTTCAGTGACTAGTAGCTCTTATTTCCAAATGTCACACTGCAAATCAAATACTGAGAACAGAGGGCCCATGCCTACAGAATAATGGATTTTTCATGTATATTTCCAATAACTTTTAATATAAATCAATGGACACATTGATTGTTTAGAGACTGACAAAAAATAATACAATGTTCACACTTCAGCGATAAAAATTATTTTTTTCTAAATAAAATAATTCTGCATTTCTTTTGTTCAGAACACTATTTTATTCTCAGCCATATATTGGAAAGCAAATTAAAATGTAAGGTGCATATGTACAGCTGCCAGAAGACTTCCGCATTTGGTGAAATGAATTGCTTATGCTAACAGTCAGTTAAAAGGAACATAAATCTAAATTTACAGTGGCTGACACCTGAGTCTTGGTGATGGATTCAATTTATATATGCTCCCCATGCATTTTTTTACCATAAACTCCCTTTATAAAAGGCCTTACCAGACAAAAGACAACCCTTTCTCTCTGACTTGGTAAATAGACACGCCTAACTCCTCATTTCAATAGCACTGGCCATGCCCATGGAAATTGCTGTTCTCAGTATAATCACTGACTCATGCTAAAAATCCATGCTTCTTTGTGATAATGCTTCTTGCAATTAAGCCATAAGATATGACAGGATGTGTGTCATCTTGCCTCAGGTGGCCTATTAGGTTTAAAGCTGAAGGCCAAGTGGCACAGCCATCTGTGCATTGGTGTACTGTTTCTGTCTAGTACCTTCCCCCATGCCTCTACTCCAAGGACTTATCTTGGTTACCAAATGTCCCTGAGTAATATATACATATAAAATAAAAAAAAAAAAAAATGGAAAGTGATGTATTAGACTTATTATGGCAATGCTCAGAGGTTTAACAGGCTTGATGTGTATGCATAAACATGCAGTCTTCTTCAACTGTGTACAGTTTTAAGGCCTTCAGACTTTAAATACGAACTCTGACATTTAATACATATATAACACAAACTGTAACATCTCATTAGTTTCCATAATGCACCCAATAACATCAAAGGATGATTAAAAACATCAAAGTGTTATTGCACACATTGCAGGTCTTGTGCATATATATATAGTTTTGGCTTTTTGATAATCAAACCAATAAAAAGAGTATAGATGGATGAGACAGAAGAAATTACTTTATTTACTCATCCTTAATCCCAAAATAAACCACAAGAATGGAGTCCTTTAAATGCAGGGAAGAATAAACAAAATTCCTCAGAACAAGCACAACCTTCCACTGACTGAAACCCACACATCTTTTTTCTCCCAATGAAAATACATTAGCCATGGAATGTGAGCCTCCCACCACCTCAGTGAGTATATTGACCACAAGGCTACTGTATGAGGAAACAATTCTGACTCTCAGTTCTGAAAAATAAGACTACCTCTTGGTCTTTCACAAGTGCAAGTTGACAAGTTGAAGTTCCCAAGAACCAGATGTTGGGGAAATGCCAAGACTTTTTTATTTTGGTTCCCACATATTGAACTGTTTCATTCTTTGAGGTAAAATTAAAATCATGCTCAGGACACAAAGATCTCATTCATATATCTACTTAGCCTCTGAAAAATCTATGTATTTTCCTAGTTATTGGTAAGGGGAAAAAATAATTTCATTTTACTGTGCAAGTGAACATTTTAAAAGCACTTCACCAGCTTTGTATTGTCTCTAAATTATTCTTAGGGTGTTAAGTCAGGCCACTTGCTTTTAAGCAGCTAGTCCTCAGTATTGATGTTATAAGCACAGCACAATCTTTTCTGTCTCGTTTGTAAAATGTAAAATCTGTTTGTAAGATGTAAAATCTGGTCCAGTTCATCCTTAGCAATCCTTTGAGTAGTCACACTTTTCCTTTTTACCTCAATTACTTAGTCCTAGTTCACCAAAATGCATATCAGGACTTTTTTTATCAAATTCACGATTCTTACCACAGAGAATACATCTCATTTGAAGAAGACTTTTTATGTTACAGGTTTTATTTTTTACTATTTTTAGTCTTCTCTTGATCTTCATTCATAGACTGTTTTATCTGAAAAAAAGTAAAGTTAGACAAAAAAAAAAAAGCTTCCAACAGTATATGGTGCAATGCTTATTTTAAAAAGTGATAGTAATCTGTATAGTCTGTTTTGTTTCTGTGGGTTTCAGTCTTCAGCATTGACAAGGACAGCATTTAAACATCCCTTAGAACAAAGAGCTGCTCCCATGTATGCTTCCCTGACATATTTCTCTTTTTTTTTTCCTTGTAGAAATAGCACCCAATCTCAAGTCAAATTTAATGACAAAATGTCATATACAAAGCTGTAAAAACTTAGCCAAAGGGACTTTTTTTCCTTGCAAAATGTCAGAAATGAAAGACTGTAGCCTCAAATCTGATTTCCCATTCACACCACCTGTCTCGTTATTCTGACAAAAAGTTCCCCAGCTAACAGAAACACCATGAAACTTTTGTGAGTGTGCTTTGGGAATAAAAGACTGATAAAGACAGATAGAAAGAGTTAATATCATCAACATTTTATTCAGGACACCAAAGAATAGTTTCTGAAGCCCTTGCTATTTTGTTTGTTGGAAAGAAATGTAGTAAGGCACAAAATGTTACCTGCTGCAGTTCCTCCCTTGGCTACAGATCTCCCCAGGCATCAGAGAATTTGTGCTGAAAAGAGCAAATCTGAAACTTTGCTGTTTGCCACTGCCATTTGCCACAACGCTGCAAATGACAGTCTCACGGTTTCCTTTCTCTGCCTTGACCACATACCTCAAAGAAGCAACCTGAAAAAGAACTGGGAGGTTTGTTTTGAAGAGATATACCTTAAGAAAGAGTCTGTAAGAGTAAGCCCCTAAAAAGTCAGAAGCATCAGAAGCAAAGGTTGTTTGAAATGAATGTCTGACAAATTCATTAAAGCTGCACTTTTAGAGTAGGAAGACAGGAAAAACCCTTTGCAGCGCAGACCACTAACAACATTCCAGAGAGAACAGAACAGAAACCCCTGAGAATGCCAGCAATCACAGAAGAACAATAATTCAGGGAAGAAAGAAAATAAGGATGTTGGTGTCATAGAAGCTAACAAAAGCACAAGGCTACAGGAAGGTAACTCATGTAGACATATATAATTTGGTTGAAATAAGGTATATATCCATTTTACAGGCAATGGGAGACAAATCCTGGAACATCAACAAAAGCAGTGCTTTGTTGTTAGGACTTCATGGCTCCATGTGCAGAGATAGAACAAATCTCCTTTTCTTTACTTCTTTCCCAATATTCCTTCTTTTTCAATACTGTTTTTCCCCCATTTTTAATCTCTCTGGTGGCAATATAATTTCAAAAATCCACCTTTTTGACTTTCCATACTTATGTCTCTTCAGAAAATATAGCAGGAACACCATTCTAGACTTGAAGCAATTTCTATTCTAATACATATTTGGATTGTTTTGGGGAAAATAGGAAATGGTCTGAACTCAACGGATCAGGAGAGTAGATGAAAATTATGAAAAAAAAAATTTCACCTCTTTTCTTCAAAAGCAGTTTTCAAGGGAGTATCTGTCAGTATAGTTTTGGAAAAGAATGTCATAAAATCTGTAAAGACACAACTCATGAGATTAGTAGACACAATATTATAATTTGTATTTTGCAGAGGTCCATCAAAATCAAATCAGGACACAATTAAGTTTGCCTTTCAGTGGTCCTCAGTGATATTTCTCCACTGACCTTTAGGGAGGCATTCATCTCACTTAGATTTAGCTACCTCAACTTAATTGTTTAAGCACTTGTACAAGAAAGGATCAGGGAGAGTGGGGAAAAAAAAGGGGAAACATTTAAAGAACAACCATTCTCATACTAAAAATATGCCGGGTGTTTTGAGTCATCCTCTGATGAATCTTCTGTCTGTTAATTCTGTCTTGTTAATTAGCTATGGACTATTTGCATCTCCTACTTATATTTGATACTTTCAGCCAGTCAAAAAGAAAAGTTTCCCATAGAAAGACAGGAATGGGGAATTTTTGATTGTTTAATTCAGTATGAATGCTGATAATTTTTAATAGATAGGCTGGGAAGAG
Organism: Pedionomus torquatus; assembly: GCA_013398155.1. Classification (NCBI taxonomy): domain Eukaryota; kingdom Metazoa; phylum Chordata; class Aves; order Charadriiformes; family Pedionomidae; genus Pedionomus; species Pedionomus torquatus. Next base: position 244,170 of record VZRU01019028.1, on the reverse strand, counting down.
GGTGGCAGGCAAGTCAGGGTCTCTGCATGGGTGAGCAGTCTCAATCATAATAAAATTCAACAGGATGGTGTTGGTAGGTTTACTGTTTGAATGTGGATAGATCTCTAAAGATGACTTCAGAATTAATTCTGATTATCTGTCCAATGCTGAAATATCTCAAGAGAGCTCAAAGCAAGTGACATACCAGCATTAACTGCATAGAATAGCAGTGCAATGTATGTAACATTCATTTTCCCTTTCTAAATGAGTAAGGTTGAAAAATGGGGGGAAAAAAAAGGACAAATTAGGAAGTTTGCTTTTGGAAATGATATTTTATGCTTCATAATGTGATAAGAAATAATATCACTAACAACTTACCCCTGTACTACATCTGTATCTTGGTTTACTAAGGAACATTACCTTACAAAGTTTTACTTTATCAGATCTTAATTTTGATAACAAAGCAAAACAAGAGCTGTTGCTCTTTGTTTCCTGTGTTACTTACAACTCAAGCAGTAAAGCTAAAAATGATGTATTTGGAAAAATTGAATCTCTGAGTCACTCCAAGATAGCAGAGCAAATTAAAGGAAAATTGGAAGAGCTAGAATTTTTTTTTACATGAGTGAATAGTTTCTTACAGAATAAATACAAGGCTATTTGAGTGGAAAAAACACTGATTGCCAAAAGACAGGAGAAAAGTTGTTCTGCTTTACATATAAATGAAACCAAATAAATTAAAAAAAAAAAAAAAAGTATTTATATCACAGAAGCAGATTGAAGTCTGGTTTAAAAAATGCAAACAAACAAAATCAACAAAAAGCTCAAAAGCAACTTCTGATCTAATTAACCTGTGTCCTGTTCAGTTTATTACAGTGAAGGTTTCTGTAAAAAGACAATTTGCAGAATCTGATATCAGTGGAAAGACTCCAGTTTCAGTAGCTTTTTGGCTAAGGTTAAGGCTTTTGCTGTTTGTCTAAGGCCTTATTCAAACTCTGCTAAAGAGAGCAAGAGCCTGCTTTACCTGACTTGCTTTTAGATGACATCTTCTAAAATACTGACGTGATCTAAAACAGAAAGAGGAGAAATTACATTCCTAAATATCATCTCATCTTTGTTTCATCTGTGATACATATTTCATTCCTACCAGAATGTTTTTTTTTGTTATGTTCTGTATATTTTTTCCTTTGACATTGATTGAGATCTTATCTCTGCACTATTTCGTAAGTTTTCATGCTTTGAGCCCTTAACCTTATCAAACAGCTGTAGCTAATCAGTTACAATATGCTGCCATTTTTCTGGGACCAGTGCATTTATCTTGGAGCTTCTTTGCTACAATTACGTGTTTCTTTTGATCCATAACAGTAATGTTAGGAACATTCAAGTATGTGATTGTATTTGTGCAGAGCTGCATTGTGAAATTGATAAAAAGGTATGTGCCTCTCTTTTCCATTCTTTGCTCTTCCTGCGTTGAGGATGATGTCTTGCTGAGTCTTTGTGATTATCATTACAATATCACTATGTTGTAATTCTGCAGTGATTTGAAAAGTTAGTGATCTAGCAAGTAGTTTAGAAATAGAAAGAAGGAGGTGGTCCATTATCCCCCAGGCAGAGAAATCTTTCTAGTGTCTTTTTTTTTTTCCTTTCCAAATTTCCATCATGCCACATCCTTTTACATCACATTTTTGTTGAATTATTCTAACATATATCAAATCATAAAATCATATAAAATACAAGGTAATGTGACAAGACATGGGATAGCAGGATTAAATTTGCCAAATCTTTTAATTTTATTTCTTTTTTTCACTTTTCATATGCTATCCCAAAACAAAGGCTGGTCAAAACCACCCTGCCATAACCTGGGTCCAATGCACATTTAAAATTTTTACAAAAATTAAGAAGTTGCTATCATGCTTTCAGTCAGAATAGAGTTGATTTTCTTACGAGCAGAAGGTATAGTGTTATGTTTTGGATTTGGGATGGGAATGGGGTTGGTAAAACACTGATGGTTTTGGTCATTGCTAAGCAGTCAAAGACTTTTCTGCTCTTCACACTGCCCTACCAGTGAGGGCTGGGAGTGCACAAAAGGTTGGGAGGGGATATAGCTGGAATAGCTGACCCCAGCTGACTAAAGGGATATTCCATACCATGCGACATCATGCTCAGTATATTAGGCTGGGGGACGCAAATTTGGAGTGATGGCATTTGACTTCCCAAGTAACCATCAGATTTGATGGAGCCCTGCTTTCCTGGAGAAGACTGAACACCTGCTGCTGATGTGAAGTGGTGAATTATCCTTGTTTTGCTTTGACTGTGCATGCAGCTTTTGATTTACGTGTTAAACTGTCTTTATCTCAATCAAAAAGTTTTTTTCTCACTTTTACTCTCCCAATTCTCTCCCCTCTCTGAACTAGGGGAAATGAACAAGTGGCTACACGATCTTATTTGCCAGCTTCAGGTAAACCACAACAGTTGCCTTTGCCAACCCTTGCATGCTTCATCATTAGAACTTCATCCCCTCCCAGGTGCTGAGAATCTTTTAAGAAATTTACCTTTCATTCAAAAGTGCAAATTGAGGTTTTAATCTCCCAGTTTTAAAGCTGCACCACAGTAATCATTTACTCATTCTGCCTCTTAGAGTTGTCTGCCAGGACTTGTATTTTAATCCAACAGTCAGTGAAATGAATCCAGAGACAGATTTCAAAGATGTTCAGCACATTCAGCATCTCCAAATATCATTTTTTATTGCTAATAAGGTTCCTGCTGCTTGTGAAGCCAATTTCTTATTATATCTGCCCTTTCTTTTGGAAGTTTTTTGGGGCTTTACTAGATAATGATCTGAAAGAGATTTTGCTATATTTATTTATTTCTTCGTAACTGGTACAGAGAATATTTGTCTTTTTAGTAAGCCTATAGGCATCAGTATTAGTGCACAGGTGTAGAGAACATTTCACCTATTCTGAACAGAATAGCTTCCCATCTTGAAAAGAAAATGGCACAACATCCTGTAACTCATTGTAGCCACCTAGGTAAAATAAACTCTTCCATGCAGCTGGGTTGTCACAAGGCACAAATTGATGTAGATCAGGGATACTGATTTGGCAAAGACTAGCCTGAAATTAATCTGTAAATATATTTTAATCTGAGCTCACAGAGGGTCAAAGATGTTTAGTGTCTCCTAGATTCCCATGGAGAAAGTATTTTTAGGAAGCAGCTACAAATTTGTCACACTTCTAAGAAAGAATATGGTATTTTTCTCTTTTCTGGGATACCTGGTATATGTCCCCGTTAGATCTGGAAATACTGCTTCCTCCTCAGTTAAAACATTACCAGGAAGACATCAGTGAAAATAAATTAAGCAGATTTATGCTTAATCTATGCCCTAATCTAGTGCATTTTGAAAAACTTCTCTGATGGGAAAAAGTTTATGAGAAAACCGAAGTTAAAGTATTGCTTGAAACATAGTGAATAAGAACAAACTAAAAGTCTTTACACAAGTTTGGTTCCTCACACTTGTTCCAATCAGGCATCTGAAATTTCTTTCACAACCCAATAGATTTTAGGAGGGGTAGAACAGTAAGAATTTCCTGCAGCTCATTTATAGGTGAAAACTTACCTCTGTCAGGATGTTCTGGTAAATACTTTTGCCATCAGTAGCTCCACTCCATGCAGCAAATATCTCCACATGCACCTAAATTCAAAAGTTAGTTATAATGGTGGCAGTAAAATCAATAGGGCCTGAATTCCCTTCAGACAGACAAAACACTAAATATCATTGTATTTTTTCCACAGACTTGATTGGCTAACATACTTAAAATATTGGTCAATCACTATGAATAAGTGAAAAAGAAGCCCCCAAAGCCACTCCCCCCCACTAGGTGCTTCAGTGAGCTACATTACACTATGTTTAAAATAAAAGGCCAGACATTTCCTTTCTGCTGAACTGTCTTGATGCTGCTCATGACATGAAATCTTCAAAGTTCTTTGCCTATGAGATCAAAATGACTAAACTTCACTCCTCAAAAGATATAGAGCCTGCAATTTGTTGGGTTTTGAAACAGAAAAAAGGCAGTGTCTGTCCAAAATGCTTTGACCATCTGCAGCATTGGACAAAAAGAAGAGAGGGTGGGTGAGGGGATAGAGATGGCTACTTAGGTTTAGGTTGAGCACTTGGGCTATGAAGCTTGAAGAAATCTAATTTTTCAGTTCACCTCTTCCCCATTATTCAAAGGTCTCCAAGCACTGCAATCTCTTTAGTTCATACTCCAGTGAAACCATGTTGAACTAAAACATGCATAGGCCTAAACTCAAAAAAGGAGTTGCAGAAAAGGTTTATGAAAGAGCTTAAAAACACCCCCGTGTTCTCAGTTATTGACTTGGGCTGCACTTCTCTCCAGTAGTTTTAGACCGTAAGCTGCAGTGACATATTAGATGTTCCTACAGAAGTGAGACTGTGAAAATGTCATATTGAAATAGATCATGTACGTTCATATGCTTCTAAAGCCTAGCTATTTGAAACACATAAATTAGGTTTCTTCTCTGTGTTTGCCAAGCATTAATGTAGAAATCTGCAAAAAAGGGATGTTATGAAAATTCAGGAATGGTTATATACATCAAGAGGTGCCACAAGTTTAGACACCAGTACTGGTCCCTGCATAGCTGTGTTTTTCCAGCTTTCCTTCCTTGATACCATGAGCAAACCTACTTTAAAACACTCCCACAGCCAGGGAAAAGGTCCGTGAGAAAGAAGCCCCCCACAATTTTGGGCTGAAGTGTAAGTTAATGGTGAGATATTGCTGGATAGCCCCTACACATATGGGACTCTTCACAGTGTACAAATGTTTCTATAAATGTCCTGATTAGTTTTTTTAAACATATCATAAATCCTGATCTTCACTGAAATCAGTGAAAATATTGATATTGATTCCACTGAAGACAGGTTAAGCTCATACATAATTCTTGCTCCAAACCCTGATAAAGTGTAATTAAAGGGCAAGTTAGCAACAAGAGAACTTGAGAGGACAAGGAGACTTGAAGAGCTTACAGATGGAAATCAAATAGGTTTGCACCAGTAACACAACATTTTCTACAAGTGAATTATTCTATGCGTCCTACATTCAGCTCTGGGGCTGATGATAGCACCTTCTTGCCTTCCTAAATATCTTTTATATAATGCCGATATTGATGTGCAATTAGAATTAACATATCAATATATCAATATATCAATAGAATAATTCATGGTATACCTCAATTTAATCTATCTTTCTACTGATTTACTTAGTTTTGATAAGACTTTAAATTCTTACACTGATAAAAGAGTATTGGGGTTTTTTTGTGGATTTTTTGTTGTTGATTTTGTTTTTAAAAAGGTTTCTTTTCATATTTCTATATTCCACATTCATGCAGAAACGATAAGCCTACTTCTTAGCCATTCAACTTGTTATATATCAGCCTGTGAGTTCAAACAAGACTGATGGTTTTGGAAATTACAGAAGGTCTTTCTGTAAAGGAGATATTTTCTCTACAGATTTAATGAAATGGCTGCTTTGAACTGGGATTTGCAAGGGATGTGCAAGTGGCTTGAGAAGCCTTCATCAGCGCTATTACACTTGCTAGGCTTGTAGGTAACTTGCCTGTTAGCATGTGTTTGTGTGTCTGTGTGTGTAGTTTTAAGTTTACAGGGGTAATTTAGCAGGCAAAGGATTTAAAAATATAAGTGCTTATCAGCTGGGCTGGCAGAGCTGTTCCATTAGCACATCTGGTAGAGCTGTTGCTTTGAGATGTGATGGGAAGATGGATGAGCTCCAGAGTAACCACACTTCCCACAGGCTATAGGAGCCAGCAGTACTCCCTGCCAAGCCCACTAGGTTCATTAAGCTCAGTAGAACCCTGCAGGAAAAAAACCCAATTTTTAAAATAGCTTTCAAAGGCTTCCCAGGTTCAAAAGTTCTGGATTCTTTTCCATCCTACAGTGGAGAGAAATCTTTGCTTCTAAAGCACAGTTTACACCCTCTGAATAAAAAAAGAGAAAGTATCTTTTTGGTCTGTTTGAGGCACATGAACTGGTATTTTGTTAGAAGTAATCCATCCTATTTGTTATCTTTGCTCACCTTATTCTTGAATAGAAAACTATAAGTGACTAAAAGGTAGTCACTTTGTTGAAAAAATCTGTTTCCTTCTGCAGTTCCAGAGTACTTAAAATCCACATCTTGAAATGCCAGGCTGGATTTCTAGGGGCACACTTTTTAACCACCATATTTTTTGGGGTGTTGAGAGCTTAAGCTTTTATTCTTCTCGATGTTGCTGGGGTAGGGTTAGAAAGGGGTTATCAACCTGTTGCCAGGATAGGGACTGCAAAAACACAAGTCTTGAAATTCACAAAATCTGTCACCTGAGGTACATTCATCTTTCCTGCCTTACTGTATTATCAATATTACCAAATTCTTTCTTCCCTTTCTCCTACTGCAGCAAGGTAAGGTAAACATTTAAGCTTTTAATAGACTAAGTAGGAATTTGATTCTGTTGTGCTGAGTACTTTTTAAGTTTTACTTCAAAGGATGATGCAGTTCTATGAATTACATGATGACTTCACAGGAAAGAAAAATTTCGTTGAACACGTCAGGTAAAAAAAAAGATTAAAATCTTATTAATAGTTCTGGACCTCAGACTCAATGCTACAGTGACAATCTTTGTGCCTTAGGAATTGTTCATGTGCATCAGACAAACAATGGCTGAAAATTTTAAAATGTACGGGTACTGTTAAATTTCAGCCACTGAACATACTCCAGTATGCATGCAAATTCATTGTTTTAACACTGGGGGTATTGCTATATGTTACCACTTGAAGTACAGTAGATAGCATTTTCACAGCTGTTACAAAGTCCCCTATTTCTCAGATGACAGGACATTTCCTCTTCCTTGAGTCTCTTGACACCACTTCATTCTTTCATTGTCTCCTGCTGAGACTGCCAGCCCCAACCAGCTGATAAAATCTTTTTGATGCTTCCTGTATGATGTGATTTATATGTACCTGCATGGCAGTAGAGGAAGACCTGCATATGCTCTTTGTAAACTTCCAAATTGCCACTCATAACCCAAAAAAATCCAAACCAAAACAAAACCAACACTCCCTCCCCCCCATTGTCTTTTTAAAAACCCTATCTTTCATGAAGACTTTTAAAAGATATTTTTATTTTATTATTAGGATTTCAATTGGCTAAATAAGTAAAAAGTTGATTTAAAAATCCTATTGACTTTAAGATAATTTTTCTTCCTAAACACAGTGGCCGTTCTAAAGTCACAAGATGTGAGTTTTTATGAATTTCAGTGAAAAGATATATGTCTGGCAAAAGCAATACAATCACATATGTGACTTGGCTTTACTTTTTTTTTTTAATTTTTTGTAGAAGGATTAATTAATATGCAAACCCTCTCCAATTAAGTAATGGAAATATCAAATTAAGATGACTTACAATACAGCTCTCAGATGAAATCACAATACCTAGTAATCCTGAGGAGGGAGGGTGGGGAACAAAACCCTGTATGGCAATACTGAAATATCATCAGACAGGGATTCTTGAGTTTATTGACCTCTCAGGAACAGTAAAAGGAGTTGTTGACCAAAAGTGTCAGAGTTTAAAAAAATTACAAACTTATGTTTATCCCTTCACTTAAACTGCCAGGTTCTGTGAACAACTGTGAGTGAAGAGCTTGGCACTCCTGAAGTTAACTTGGTTTTAATNACCCAAGAAGGATTTTTGGGGGGGAACAACAAACAAACAAAAACCAAACAAACAAAAACCCAACCCAAAACACAAAAAAATACCCACAAACAAACAAACAACAACAATAAAAAAAAACACAAAACAAAACAAAACAAAACAAAAAACCAAAACCAAAACAGAATTAGTCACTTTCAGGCCAGTAAAATTAAATTAAAAACCTTAAATTATGAAGGAACAAATAAAAGCATAATTAAAAGAACAAGTCATTCAGGAAAATGTGACTAACAAAGCTTAAAGCACTACTGGAAGATGCTGAGATATTATAATGATGACAGCGACACAAGAAACTATACAGCACAGAACAGGATGGATGTTCAAAGCCACGTGTGGGAAGAGTCACATGGTGCCCATTAGCGTCACTGAGAATTTTGCAGTGAAAGCCCCCTGCATTTTTGAAGATATACTTTTAAATGTTTAATACAACACTTACAAGCAAAATTTAGAACAGACACAGGGAACCTATGCTAATTCTCTGTACCTTCATCATCCTTATTGTGCTTTCATTTGTACGAGTTAAGGCTTTTGTACCAGGCCAGACCTTTTGTCTCATCACGCTTGTCTTAGACTGATGGATTTGTCTGAACTTTGGATACTTTAATATAGCACATATGGACTGAATGACAGAACAAGTGTGTGCTTGCAGAGATACTGTTTCATCAGTGGGAACTTCTGCTTAAATATCAAATTTTTAAAAAGTGTTCCTGCCTTATGAAAGAGCTTGACAGCTGTCAGGTCAGACACTGAGAGTGCAAGGAGTGAAATCAAAGCCATCTTCCTGCTCTTCTTTTCTCCATAGATTCTGTCTGAGCAAATACCTGTGCCTAGATATTCATATAGTACACATAAGAAGCTATTCTTGCAGCACGTATTTTTAGCCAAAGTAAGTGAAAAAACATTGGACTTTCAGAGTTCTCAGTTTTGTGCTCTAAGTAAAATTTCACTTCGGAGCTCAGCTTGATGTGAGGGATAATGTCATCTTAGCTGAGTGTATACAGCACAAGTCTTCATGAATCTCTGTGAAAGCTGACGCTTATGTGTGTGAGACATAAACCCCACTGGAATCAGCTGGGCCTCTTAAGGATGCCTTGATTTACTGGCATGCTGCAACTTGCCGGATTAGAGTCAGTTTATGGGAGAAAAATACAGGGTGAGATACGTTCCTCTAATGACAAGAAGGGAAGAATTTAAGTAGACTTGTAGGACTAACAGGTAAGTAGCTGACAAGGTTTATATTAATTTAATTTAATTTAATTTTTCCCTTCAAAAAGAGGAAAAAAAGGAAGACCCAGAGAACTAGACACCAGTCAGTCTGACATCTGTGCCCAGTAAGATCATGGAGCAGATCCTCTTGGAATCTGGAGGAACATGGACAAAAAGGAGGTAATTGGTGACAGCCAACATTGCTTTCTAATCAAAAGTAGTGATGTACAGCTTGATAATAGACACTGGAAGGAGATTTCTGTCAGATTCTTTGGCTTTGAGCAGAAGATTGGAGGGATTAAAATCTGACTGACTCTACTCAAATATTCAATAAAAAAGCAATTTATTTTGTACCTGCCAGGAGGGGATACCAGAAAGAAAATAAAAGAAAAAGGAGGAGAAGGAAGCTGTTCATGCTTTATTTACCCACAATGTTTTGTTCTGAAGATCATGGTGGTTTTTATAACTTTCATTTAACTCAGGTGGAAAGGGTAAATATCAAATAATTATAAACAGATATGAAATAAATCAATACTGTAAATAGATGAAATGTAAATATATAGTTAGAAACTGAATGTGATGACTGTAAGCAGAAAACATTATTCTTACAATATTTATTGATGAATAGAAAATTTTGATTAGAGTTTGAAGTTTTCAAATCGGTCTTAAAATCTTGAAAAATTAAGGATATCAAAACAACAGGCCCTATAATCATTGGGATTCTGGACTACATCTCACAGGAAAGATGCAGAATTAAAAATTTATAAAGTATTTTCAATTTACTGATCAAAAAACATGACCAGTCTTCTACCTGCCTACTTGTAAGCAGAATGATCCACAAAAACAGGCAATAGTTTTTATGCTGTGGATGTAACTAGTAAGAGAAAGGAACCAAAGCAGAGCTCAGAGTCTGAACCAATGCCAGACACCACATAAAGTTCCTATGCTGTGGCCATGCCCAAAACATAACTGGCTGCCTGACATTTGGCAAAAGAAGTGAAAGTTGCAAGAAACTCCATCGAGTCCAGCTGCAGAGGATTATTCATATGCCAGAAGACGATGCGCAGTATGAAGAAAGGGCTGATAACAGTAGATAGAAAAGAGAAATTTTTCATGACATTGGTGGAATGCACTTCAGCAGAAGATGAATGGGCTCCTACTCTGGAAATAAATGGAGCATTTATTAATTAGGTAGGAAACGGATCCAGTGGAAAATATGGTAGTCAAAATCACGATTAGCACTGGCAGAGTATCCATGGACAATATTTAAGGTACACAGATAGAAGAATACATGGACAGAAGAATGGTTTACAAATACTAAGGTTCTACCCCACAATGAAGCACATAAGCCAAATGTGCTAGTAGTTAATAAGGAAGAGGAAAGGAAGAAAAGAAATAACTCTCAAATGTATTAGAAGGATCTCTGGATTCATCAGGAAGGACACTGCAGTGAAATAATTAAGAAATTGTTAGGGGATGTCTTCCAGTGGAAAGAAAACTTCCTGAAAGAGCAGAGAATAGACCTGAAAAAATCCCCAAACCGTTACCTAAAATATTCTTGAGATTACAGAGTAGGAAAGATAGCAAGAACAGAAAAATGAACACATGTAATGCCTGGAAGTAGGAAGACATGTTTGGCCAACAAGCTGTCAATGTCCTTTTCTTTTAGGAAAAAA
>VZRU01019028.1:204972-224917 GCA_013398155.1 Pedionomus torquatus | reverse complement strand
GAAAGGAGCCTACAGGAGAGAAGGAGAGGGAGTCTTTGTCAGGAAGTGTAGTGATAGGACAAGGGGTAGTGGTTTTAAACTAGAAGAGGGGACATTTAGTTTGGATATTAGGAAGAAATTCTTTCCTGTGACGGTGGTGAGGCACTGGAACAGGTTGCCCAGGGAAGTTGTGGATGTCCTTTCCCTGGAGGTATTCAAGGCCAGGCTGGATGGGGTTTTGATCAACCTGGTCTAGTGGGAGGTGTCCCTACCCATGTCAGGGGCTTGAAACTCTATGATCTTTAAGGTCCCTTCCAACTCTAACCATTCTATGATTCTATGAAAATTATAGGTTGCCTTGCCTAGAGACTATAAATTTCCAGGAGATATATTTGTATGAGTAATAAGTAGTACATGCTAAACAGTGTCTCATTCATATTCCTACCACCAATTAAAGTTTTCCCTTTGTTTGCACAATCATGTTATTATTCCTGGTTGGGTTTTGTAAAATGAAAACTGGAAACACACTCTGTAAAACAGAAATGCACTCTCACTCTCTGGGGTAAAATCAGAGGAGCATAGTGGACATTTAAGGTCAAAACTCTTCTATTAGCAAAATAACCCCTGTTGGGTTTTTTTCTTTTTTTTTTTTTTTTTTTTTTTTTGGTCCTCTGCTGGTTAATTTAAAGACAAATGCAGGAATTTCAATTTATCCTAGGCCAGAATAATACAAGATAAAAGTTCATTAAACAGTAAATTTCCTCCTTTCCACGTAGCCAAGTTAATATATCCTGAGTTTATGGGAACTTATACTCTTATCTTTCCACATTCCTCCTTTCTTTTCCTCATCATGGGTATTTAATAGCTCCACTTCAGGGGGTCACAGGGCATGAGACCATAAGAAGATAAGCATAACAAAGAAGAAAGGAACTGAGTTAAACAGAAACTCAGAGCTTTATCAAGGGACTAACAATCCATCTTGCTTCACAGATCACAGCCAGGGGTAAATATTTTTCTTTCAGAATGACACGTGTATGTGTTTGAAATAACTCATTCAAAAGTTGTTTCCCCTGAACTAATATCAATTGGAAAAGGGTATTGTTCAGCCTGCTGCTGCACAAAACACACCATCAAAATCCCTCTTGATTCAGAATGATTGCTGCTTTTGCCATCTCTTAGCCTAAGATGACTATATTTTAGATTTTGTCTATGGAAGAATCTTCTTACAAGACATACATTCAAGTTCACACTTAAGTTTTCAAACACTCTTAAACCATAATGGTCAAGCTTAAAATTAATCCTTAAAGGTCAGATTTTCAAAGGAATCAATATAAGTTAGACATCTTACCTTATTAAACATTATTTGAAAATTCCATCTGTGCATTTTGGCAGCTAATTTTTTATCTGTGAGGATCTAGACCTAATTATTTTCCTGCTCGTGAATGACCTCAGAAAGTCTAGTGGTTAATTGTTTTCCTGATTTAGGGCATGAGCATTATGACCCCTACATGATACTGAAGCATTCTGGCAAAGCTAAGGACACTTTTGTGGATTTATGAGGTTTAAAATGTAAATGTCAAATTTATTACAGAGGTCTAGGGCCTGCAAAGGAGGTAAATAGCCGTAGCTCCTTCAATTGTGGTAGAAATGCATTGATTTTCATGAGTTGAAAGTCTGACTCAAACCCTTTAAAGCTGAATTAATTATCAATGTATTTGCTAGCTGTGAGAATGTCACACAACTGCCTATACAACTGCAGCACATCTCGACATTTAGCTTTTGCCAGAAGTGTTGCTATTAAAAAATATGTATGCATGGTAGACCTGCTTCCCTGATGACTCGCTCATATGTAATAAGACATTCTGAAGGCAGGGGGAGGAAAATGAGGGAAATCAGCAATTGTAATTTCACAAGGAAGAGAAGCAACTGAGTTAAAATAGCTTCCAATCAAACATTTTAACTCTGTTATTAATCATCATCAATTTTGGGGGGAGAATATTAATCCAATTCTTTTTAATCTAGCTGTTACGCTTCCCCCACAAGAAATGTTATGTGATGGCTTTGCACAGATATGGAAATGCTTAAAGGTCCCTAGGCTTTCCAGCTGCAGCTCTGAATTATGTTGGAAGTTGCTGATTTCTTTGTAAGCTCTGACTCTGCCCACTCTGTGTGCTCACCCCCTTGGGAGGAAACAGTCTGGGTTTCCATGACACTAATGCACTGCGCAGCTTGAATGGGACCTGATTCTTCAAACTGATGAGCATGTGAGGAGCTGAGAAGATCCAATAACTTATGAGGTAGCTTTGCACTGTGTGAAGTCAGGAGACCTTTAAAAAAAAGAAAAGAAAATGTGTTATTCTATGTTGTGTAAATTGATGCAGATCCCTGGGAATCCATGAGATACACACTAGCTGGACCAGAAGCTTTTGTGCTGCTGAATATATTAAAAAAAAAATAAAAATAATAATAATAAAAAAATAACCAACTTAATTGCTAGTGAACTTTAACACAAGGTGGATAAATCCTAAATGACATACAGCTCTCAGTTTTATACCATCTAATCTCCATCCTCAGCAAATTAAGTAGGAGATCATGGGAGTAGAATAGGACCCTCAGGAACAGCTTTTGCTGGTAGAGGCCTGGCCTGATGTTGTAGAATCAGTGCTTAAAAATCCCCTTCAAGTCTTAGGTGGATCCTAAGAAACACCTACAGTAAGCTGATTTCTGCTGCAATTCTAAGCCAAGCCTTCATTTGTTCCATCTAGCCTAGTTCAAACCCAGACATCTCCATCCTAAGAGGGAGACTGAGTTCATAGGCAATACCCTTTGGTGCTATGGGCCTCCATAGATGGAACTGGGAATTTTTAAGGCAGTGTAAATGATCCCGATTCTTCACACATGAGCAATCAGGGTAGTTATTTTTAAAAGTCCTGTTAAACTTTTGAGTCTGTTCTATAATTTTCTACTTCATAAGACAATAAAAGCTTAAAGGAACAAATGAGCTTTTTTTTTGTTATTATTATTTACTGAAACAGCAGTGACTGTAGAACAAATGAACACTTCTCTACTGGGTTCCTGATTTTAATTTTGAGAAGTCGTGTGACTATTATTGACAATAAAGTGAAAAGAACACTTGCATATTAGTATAATTATGGAGAAATAATAACACACAAACCTTAAAGACTCAGTAATGCAGCCAAATAGGCTGAAAAAAGGCTTCACACATCAAAAGGAATTGTCTAAGTGTGTAAGATCCACTGCAGGATCAGTGTAAAAAGAACAAACAGAAAGTACCCACTAACGTAGTCTGGCTGAAATATTAGAAATGTCATCAGGTACATGAGCCTTGTTGGGTGATCTGGCATACTGGAGATACAAAATTAACCACATGAAATAGAGTGTGAGGAAATTCTCAGCAGTCTCTGCCTTCTAGCAGTAAACGTCTTAGCAGTTTGGTCACCTTCCAGCTCCTTTGGACACAGACATTATTCAAAATTGCAGCTTTCCATTTTAAACAATGTTGCCACAAAAAGATTCAAAGTGTGACTTGCAAACTGGAAGACAAAGGCAGTTTCTCCAAATTTATCGTCATATATGAAAACTGTTGAAACTTCCATAAACTCCCTTTTCCAGCTAGGGGAAAGAAGAGAAGAGACTACTTCCTCACGAATTTTACAGGGTTTGCAATTCACAGTGCTGCCTAAAGCCAGCAAAGCAATGAAGGAAATATGTCCAGTGTTGCAGGACTTTAATGGAAGTACTCAAACCTCCTCCTGCTCTTTACTTACAAAGTCCACATGAATGAAAGAAGAAAAAAGTAGAAGAAAAAAGGCAGCTGAACCATTCTCCATGATGGTCTGATCCTGTGGTTCACTCAGCCTTTACATCCATTTACATTCAGTGTGAATTATAGGAGTCATCTTGGCTGCCATAAAGCTACCTGTACTCAGAGCAAAGAAACAGCTCTGGATCCAGTAAAACCTCTGATGAAAAATATAGTATGATGAACATTAAAGCTTTAAGCTGTTTCATTCACTGTTCAACACACCTAGCATTCCCTGCATCTCAATATATTTTAATTTTAATTCAAGGTCTTAAAACACTGCTGTAAGATTAAACAAAAGTGATAAGTAAAAATAATAGGTGGAGAATGGGATTGTCTCACCCACCACTGGCATATGGGACCACTTGGCCTGAAGGGAAGGTGTTCTGCCTCAGAAAGCAGCTCTTCCTTAAACCAGCAGGTCCCATTGTACTAATTTGAGCAAAGTCCTCATTTTTAGTGCTTTCAAGTGCAGTCTTCAGTAGAATCTGTTTGAATGAAAGAAAGAACACTATGCTTTTCCTTTCCAGCTGCATAAAAAATACTTCTTCACAATCTGTAATTGCAGTTTGTTGGCTCAAAATGTTTATGAAAAACAGCAACAGTAAAAGGCAAGAAAATTCAGGTATGGAGGAGGTAATGTCAGCTGTTCTACACGTGAACATAGCTTCTTCCTGATTCACCAAGAACGTATATTAAGAAATCTACAATTTAATAGATTATGTTCAACCTTATTCCTTACTAAATAAACCTAAGATCTCAATGTGTGATGAAAAACATGTTTTCTTTTTGTTTTCTTACTAGTTCTGATTAAGAATTCAGACAGAGAAAGCTACACAATAAGTGTATAATCTGGATTTCTGGCACGTTTAATCCTCTTTCCTTTTCTCTTTTTAGCTATGTGGCAGAAACATGGAGATATATCGCAAAGTCTTTAGTCAATTTTGGTTTAGTCTTCAGACTGTTTTCCTCATCACTATGTAGATAGCTACTATATCTCTTTGAGTGAATCTTTAAGGTCCAAAAGGTTAAATAGATCAATGTTTTCTTGTATCTCTGGAAATTTCCATGTGTTGATGTTTAGAACTACTGTGAATGTTTAGGAAAAGCTTTAAGAATAAATATTCATTAAATACTAGCATACAGGGCTTAGTCCTGTTAAAATAACTTGGTATTGCTATAACAATATGATTGTAATTGTAGTAATATAGTAGTAACAACACTATAGTAAGAGAAAAGAGAAATACCATCTTGTGGTTCCACTGACATTATGAATCAAGTAAACTTCATGATGTTACTTTCTGGTGTGTGGGGGAAAAAAAAAAGCCATATAGAAATATCTTTAGCATATCAGAAGGCAACTTAATATTTATTAATTTTTCACTGATTTTTTTTTTTTTTACTATTGTCCATTAAACAGGTCCATTAAAACTCTGCTTCAAATTCTGGCGCAACTCAAGTTAAATGTAATGTTAACATTGGCTTTCAAGAGGCTAAGATTTTACTAGAAAAATTTTCACAAAAGCATTCTAATCTGAATGCTAAACATGATTATGGTTATTCTAGCCATTAACATTTCAATATTCTTTTTCCTAGTAAAGTAAATTATTTCCTTGACAAGTTTTTGGTGATATGTCTGGTTCCAGCTGATGCAGTAAAATATTTTCAGTCTCCATTATAAAGGGCTGGGGTTTGTGGTTGGGTTTTTTTCCCCATTTCCTTTCCCCAGTGCAGCCAGGTGATAGAACATTCTCAGCTGGAGAAAGTATGCATTTTCCTAGGCAGTCTAAGCAGCATCTCTATTTGCATAATGGGGCCAGCCCAGTGCTTTGGAATAAGAATGAGCTATGTTTCATTTCTGAAAGCATGCAAGAAAAGTACTAATAATGCCCTGCAGAAACACATAATGTGATTTTTATGAATCACACCTAGCAACTTATTGTGAGTTTGTACCAGATGGATTTCTGATTAGGTTTCAGCTAATTTAGGAGCCTCTCTACACTAAGAGATGTCCATTTAAAGCCTGATGAAAAATACATGGGATGAACAAGTGCCAGGTGGTTCCAAGACTTGTAATTTGTTGGGTATTTTAGAAGACCCAGGAGCAAGACCTTTACAGCAAGTGGATATCTTCTGCTCAAGGAATTTTGTACTACTTTTCTGTTTTACAAACTTTCCTGCTGCTTTCATAGGTAATCACTGATAGGTTCTTAAAGTGTTTCCCTAGAGATGTCTGTTGTCCTCCCCACAGAAGAATGTAAATACCTTCAATAAAGGGACTCAGTACAGTTGCAGATGGATAGATGAGCAACAGTGGGTTTATTTCAAGACATATTGATGCAGATGATAAAATCAAATAAGTCATCCTTTTCAGGTTACTAGTATCTTTTCAAAGCACAGGAACAGAAAAACACCTTTACAACATATAATATTTACTGCATGCTCACAGTGTTTCCAACAAAGTTTTCAAGAGCATTTACCAGTTTCTAATTATAACCAATTTAGCAGCTTTTTTGTCTTCTTTCTTCACATGATAAAAAATAACTTCTATTTTTAACTCTGGGTAGTTTCTTTTCTAGTCTGATATTTCACATGTGCTCCTATTTTAATCTTATTACTCTGCTACTTTCTAAATTACTATTAAATCCCAATATGCAATTAATATACTTCTGAGTAAATTACTTGCCTTAAAAATACAAATTTCCCTTGGTGTTTCAAGACAGGAGCATCTTAAATGTAGAAAGATGACATAGAACTCCAGTGCCCAAATTATCAGACTGCAGGTGATATGCACAGCATTAAAAGCGCAGCATTTGTAGTTATATTTTATTCTGAATGGAGCAATAAAAGGTGGCTGGCATCATCAAACCTGAGAGTTATTGTGAACATGAAGTGAGTTTTGAAACCTTGAGACAGAGAGTAACCACAATTCCATTAAAGTAGGGAATTGAGTCAAAGATGTTCCCATTACTACTGTGCTGATACAACAAAATGAAATATGGAACTATTTCCACGCACCTCTGCCATGATGAATGACAATATAAACGCAGATGTACCCAGAAAAACACAAAGTATTTGAGTTTTATGCCAGAAGAGAAGTTATGGGAAAACTCCAATTCTGCTAGATCAGAAGTTTAAAAAATAAGAAAGGGTGATATAAATATTCACCAGAATGTTCTAAATCAAATGCAAGGGATGGTAAGTTGAAGCTGAAGGTGTGCATTGTTCTGCAAAGACTCAGAATACAGGTACAGAAGTCTGAGGGAAATTACTGTCTTTGGCTTACCTACTACACCAGCTGGTGGCATTACTTAACCATTTCACTTCCCAATGGGAATTAATTTAACATTGTTAATACACTGAACAATGCTCTATTAAAACTTAGATATTAAAGTTATTCAGGGGAATGGTTATGCAGATTAATGTTGATTAACTTAAGAATGGGAAAAATAGCACAAAACCTCAAGTTAATTTAATGTTAAACCTGCAAAATTGAGCTCACCGAGAAAAATGAGCATTTAATGAAAAAGGCTTTTCCTCAGGCATTAGCTTGACCACATTACAAACAATATCATATATAAAGATTGTGTTTCTGATATTAAAAAAAAATCTATTTCAATTTAAATTTAATTGGAAACATGAGGAAGAAAGCCAGTTGCATTACTATTCATTGATTCATTGATTGTAATGCCTGAAGAAACCCATTTTGATCATTTGTACTAACATCACAGGACACCAAACTCTGCTCAATGATTTCTACATCAAGTTCACAATTTATAATTGAGTATTATAGGTATTATTCTGTATAAATCTATGTTATTATGTGTCTTCCAAAAAGACCTCTATAGTTCTCAAGTGATGAAGCTATATTCTAAATTATTAATGTGATCCTATTATTATTATTCATGCAGCACTCAGAGGCCTAGGCTGAACTCTAAGCTTGACTGTACTTGGCAGAGTACAAGCATGCTCCAAAAATCCAATCTCTGTTTCAAAGAGAAGATTGGCATCAAGTGGCAGAGAAAATAGAGGTATGTGAATTGCTTGAAGGTCAGAGGCAGGACTGGAAATAGGGAATTCTGCTCTTGTGTCCTAGCTACAGAATTACACTGCCATGAAGCAGAGTCATCTTCTCTCAAATGTTACACTTCCCCCTGCCCCCGTCCCCAACTGTTTGACTCTTCAGTGCTTCTTTCAGTGCACTGGAAGTTTATCAATGTCGGTTTTTCTCTCCCCCAAAAAATTATGTTGCTGTGGTTATGTTTTAAAAAAGAACAACAAAAATATGAAAACTATGAAGATAACGGGTAGTCTGGGAAGGCAGGCTGGACAACTGCTAACCTCAAAGGTACATTTACTGGAGGCCCAGCCTCCCCTATTCATATTGTTTGATGAGGTCTGTATCAATGATAACAGAGAAGCATCACAGTGTGACAGTTTTTTTGCCTTACTCAGCTTTGTGGCTGGACCTGGAAGTAGTTGACAAATTAGCTATACTGGTCCTCTTCTTGTCCCTGTCCCCAGTGTCACTGAAGTGCCTATTCACACTATCTTTCAATGAGACGTTCAGAAACCTGCATATCATACCTCCACCTCATATATCAGTCACACGGAGCCAGCCTGTAACATTTCTCTCAACAAGATATAGTTCAGCCTAAATTGTATTTTTATAACAAAAAAAAAGAGAAAAAAATCATTAATAAGTCATTATATACACTGTGCAAGGAAGGAAGGGAGAGAAGAATAATCACATTTATTTCAATTATTCATATTTGTATGGCATGAAAAGATTGTGCACTGCTGAAACATAAGGCCTGACAAAAGGCAGCCCAGTGCACAGGCAGCAAGTTCCAGGAAGGGAAGTATGTCCAGGTCTCCCTCTTGGTTA
The DNA here is from genome assembly GCA_013398155.1 of Pedionomus torquatus. NCBI lineage: Eukaryota > Metazoa > Chordata > Aves > Charadriiformes > Pedionomidae > Pedionomus > Pedionomus torquatus. The sequence continues at coordinate 216,227 of VZRU01019028.1, read as the reverse complement.
CAGTTCTTGGTAGTTTGTCTATACAACAATTATCACTTGTGGTATGTGTGCATCTATGTGGTTCCCCCTGGAACCATGTGTTTGGGGACACATGAGAACTCTCAAAACCACAGAATGGGTGTTGTTTTTTTCTTTCTGTAAAGAGATTTTAGTTTTGCAGGTTTGATTGGGGTTTTGTTTGTTTGTTTGTTTGTTTGGGGTTTGTTTGTTCTGTTTTGCTTTTTTTCAAAATTTATTTTCCTGTGGAAAACAATGACCAGATAATTTTGCCAAAAAAAAAAAAGAAAAAAAAGACAATTGCTGACACTTGTTACAATGGAACAAAGATAAGCCTAAAATTGCAGCCAGCAGAAGTCTGTATAGTTAGAATTCTAAGGGGCAGCACATAAAAAGTTATCATAATGGGCTGAAATAATTATTTTAATGACAATTTAAATTAATAATCATAAATGAATACAGAATGAACTTTTTTTCATTTCAGACCTTTAAATATCTGACCACAGCAGAGTAAAACTGGCCAATGTGTCACACTGAATTATTTTGTTATTCCTATATCATAGGAAAAGAGAACATAAGATAAATACATTCTTACCTAAAACAGACTAAATGAATATTTAAGGCATACATGTATTATTTTTAAAGACCTTGAGACTAGTAAGAAAGTAAGTAAAAGAATTTGCAGAAATTGTGTATTTTGTCAAAACATTACTGCAAAATAACCAATGAAGAATTCAAGGTAAATCATTCATCTTGTTCAGAATTAAGGGGATTTAGGGTGGGGCATTTCGTGTAGTGTGTTGTGTACGTATATATATACTCACAGGTATCTCTGTGTATATGTGTGTGCATGTATCTGTGTGTAAGCACAAGTGAAATAGATTTTCTTCTTAGAACATAATGCGTGTGTGCAGAGAGTAGGCAATTCAGATACAAGAAGTTTCATTCATCTATACTAAGTACACAAAAATTGATTATTTCTTCAATTTCTAGAATAGTGAAATTCTGAGCCTGCAACTTCCATGGTACCTAAATACAGATGGAAAACGAATGTTCTGTTTTGAGATAAACTCGAGGCTGCTGAATTCAGTGTACCCAAGACTCCGTAATCAGTTTTCAGGTCTACCTCAGGCTGGTATTTTATAGTAGTTAATGTCTGAGATGATTGAATTGAAAAGCAATTTTACTTTAACACATAATTCATGTGGGATTTTATGCACATCCATTTTTAACAAACAGAAACCAATAACATAGTATCTTATTATTTTGTAAAGTGTAGCATGTGTTAAGAGAGCAACTAAACAGATTTTCAAGACTTCAGATGGGGAAAAAATATGACTGCTAGCAAGGGATTTCAGAACTTTCCCATTACTTTCCATTATAATCCAGTTACACTCAGTGCAAATAAATGAAATGACCTTTACGGCAACTGACTATGAACAGCATCTGTTCCTTAGCTCTTTAGAGTATTGACATTTTTTACTTTGATTTTACTGCAGTTAAACATAGGAAACTTACACTTTCTCTCTGTTTCTGCCTCCACCTTCCCTGTGACACAGTGAACGTAGTGAAAAAAATTCACGTGGTCTCTTACTCTCCTCATTTGTGGAGAGAGAATGTGTATTGATCAGTGACAGCAGCTGCAGAGGCAATGCATTTGGTCTCCAGGAAGTGTAAGTCAGGTGTGTGTCAATTTAAATCAATAAAACTATGACAAATATATACCAGCTGGAAAGTATTATTGTATTTTTTTAAATTATTACAAAGAAATCAGAAGTTATTTCTAAAAATATATAGTGGATAAACAATAGTTAGTGTTCTCAGAATCTAATTTGTGTCAGAATCTGGCTTGCAAATTAATTTAATGTTTTTCTTTGATATTGTCAAGGTTTGGGGTATAATAGCTCCTTTTCTGTAAGTGTTTATCCAAAATTAGCAGCTGGGAGCAAGAGAACATCAGCATGTAATGATTTAAGAGTACATATATAGAGAAATTTTTGTAACAAATTTATGTTTATTTAATAGTGAAAATGTGATTGATTTTCTGGTATTTAGAATATTTAAAATGTTCTCTAGAGTTACAAAGTCTAATTTTGCTGGTATAACAAAGCAAAATGAGTAAGAAAATAATGTTAAGGGGAGGTTTGAGAGTGAAATGTCCATAGTCTACCTGAAAATTATGTTGACATCATGATGCCCATTAATGAAAATAGGACAAAACAATACTGTTTTGCTTTGAAATACTACCTCTAAAATTGACTGTTAATGTAGTACAGAAAAAAAATGTGGATTTTCCTCTTCCTTTTTCTAGTTCTAGAGATCGAAGTGTCTTCCAGGCAACCACAACTACTTTAACAATGGTGGTCTTTTTTCTTTATCACTATAAGTCAGTAACACTTTTCATAATGAACAGTGCCTTTCAGATAAGTTGCTTGTTATAAAACTGATGAAAGTATATGTTACTGAGAAAGAGAAAATGTAATAAAATACTTTTCAAATGTAAAACCTTACAAATTTTCTTTTAGGCAAGTATGTACAGGACTGTCAAAATGTCGGAATTCTTAGCTGTAGGCAAAACAAGTAGCATGTTCTGTTTTAACAGCAGTGGTATACACTGCCTAGGCAATCAATTATAATTGACATTTTGTTAGGAGTATCCACAGAGTAGAGGATGAGCACTTTCCATTGTCAGTTGCTAATCAATTCCTTCTGTAAATCTAAAACAGAGATCGTATTTCTGTTCTAACTTCCTTTAAGATGCAAACAGCTAGGTATAATTGGAATGAAGCAGCAATCCTAATTATTGCCTCCCATCATTAATGCAGTGGAGTTATTTGGTTCACTTTCATGTCAGTGGTCACGCTTCCAGTGGTGTGATGAAAGTGTAGACTTTTACAAGTACATAAAAACTTTCCGAATTTGACTGTTTAATGACACGATGCAGTTTCTATACAATGACAAAAAATCAGGGTTTTTCAGCTATGCTTTAGATCAGTAGTGTCAGTTTGAACAAGCCCCACAGAGAAAAATATTCAAACATAAATGTCAATGAAGCAATTCTGGGCACAGCTGTAACTTTCTGTTAGGGACTTTTGTGCCTGCATTTAGACATTCAAGTTTGAAAATGTTGTCTTTAACCTCCAGCTATTGTAAATTCACATTTCATCTGAGTTTGGCTCCACAGAAGTAAGTGGGATTGTTGCTGTTGATATAAGGACATAAAAACCAGTCAATTTATAAGTTAAGAGTTCATAAGAGGCTTTTGTTTTGTTTTGTTTTGCTTAGAATTCTTCCAATTAAAAACAATACTAAAATAGGAAGATTAATGTTCCTGCCCTTCAAAACAAGACATGAACTGGCAGAGAAATCCAAAATAAGCATTACCAATCTATTAATAATAAAAATTTAGTGCTTTGAACCTTGATTGTGGTCTTAATGAACTTAATGGAGCTCTGCCTTAAAACAAGTGTTATGTTTTGTCCAAGTTATTTTGATGAGTATCCTAATGGAACACAGCTCCAGCATGTTACACCATCTCTGTTAGCTGGTTTCTTCTAGGCTGCAGAAACTCCTTTTATCAATCTATTCACCTTAGAATAACTTATTCCTGACTGGTGCTGATCTCCTTTATGCCTGCTCAAGTTTCACTTTCTTCCTTTCTTTTCCTCGCATGAAATCAGCTTTCCTTCTTTTATTCTTCTCATAACAATCTCCTGAAACTCTTTCATTTTTAGTTTCCACTTCTTGGATATGGGTTCCAAAATCGTGCACAAAATTACTGATGAAATCTTAGGAGATCTTTGCACAAGGCAGGATGCTTGCATTGTTGGAAACATGAATAAGACACATCATGAGATTCCATTTGTCTCTTTTACCTCTAAATCACATGGAAGGTTTTGTTTCAACATATTGAAGTGCTTTTGAACTGCAAGAGGGTAGATTTAGATTAGCTATTAGGAAGAAATTCTTTATTCTGAGGCTGGTGAGACACTAGAACAGGTTGCTCAGGGAAACTGTGGATTCCTCACCCTTGGAAGTGTTCAAGGCCAGGTTTTATGGGGCTTTGAGCAACTTGGTCTAGTGGGAGATGTGCCTGCCCATGGCAGAGGACTTGGAACTAAGTGGTCTTTAAGGTCCCTTCCAGCTGTAGCCATTCTATGATTCTTTGAAAGGAAACTCTTGAAAAGCAAAATTTCAGCATGAAAATAAAAATGTAAACATTATTGATACAGAAATATTATATATAAAATATTTAGATTGAAAAAAAAATATTTATGAAGAAAAAAGGTCAATATTTTTAGGCTGTTCTATACAGAAAGATCACATATACTACACTATTGCTTTCTCAAGTCTCAGAATAGCACTTTGCATTAAACACTTCACATTAAGTGTAAAGACTGCAAATGCTTTTCAATGATTGAGTGTAATAACCAGTCAACAAAATAGAGTTTTAAAAAAAAATAATAAATTATTCTTTCTACAAGTCACAATTTCTGTCATCAAAAGCCATCAATAGTTGTGCCCCACAGGTGGATGCTGTAGCATGGCTGGAAAGTGATATACTTTAGTGAACAACATAAAAGAGAGGTACTCTTTCTCAGACCCATTTGTTAGCTGCCCTTCCCTTCCATGAAGAGGCAGACCTAGCCTGGAAAGCTACATAACTGCAGAGTCTCTGATCTCTGGGGACTAGTTTAATATGAGATGGAGCCTGAACCCAAGAAGAAGGTGCTCTGGTCACTTAAAACAGACAAGTGGAAAAGATGAAGGTGGTAACAATATTCTTAGTAATAAATGTCTAATACAGTAGAAGTAAATAAACTCCACATGCCTATCTTTGGCTGTTTTGTTTGATCTTTGGAACATACTCCAGTTAAATGGAGGATTTAGTGTAATCACCAGATTCCAAAGTTGGAGAAGGCGTAGGTCACAGTGGCAAAATGCCAGAAGAAATGCTGCAATTTCTTGAATTACCTTACAGATGTTTTACTTGAAACAACTGAAAACTTCATTTTAAACTAGACTTATTGACAAACATTTTAATACGTAATTAGAAAAGAGCTGTGAAAGACATAATAACTCTTTCTCAGCTTTCACAAATCCCACATACTTATTTTCAGCTCTTCTCAAGATAAATCATCAACCAGCTCACTCATACATATGGTCTGCCTAAAATGAGGCACCATGATGAGTGTTTGACTGTTAAAACATAAAGCTGTGTGTCATCCGCACACTAAAATCCTTTCAGCCCACAAGCAGTAACTTTCCATGGTGCTTTCTATACCTCACTGAATAAGGGGTCTGATGGATTAGATTCTCAGCATGTATCAGTCTGTGAGGACAGAAAGTTGTTTAATATTGCTTTCTCTGTCTTCTAGTAAACAGTGAGCCTGGATTTGAGATGGAAATCTGTGTAGCATGAAGGTAATTGGAGGTAGTAAGTAAAGACTGTTGCATGATTAAAATATTCAGTGAATGTGTTTATTTTTAGTCCTGGACACTTAAGCTGTGACTAGAGTAGTAAATTAAACATACTTGGGATCATTTGCTGGCACTGAAGCCAGCTGGCATGGAATGGCCTCTGTCTGTACTACTAAATTCTCTTTTCCTCACCATAACTCCCTTTTCGTTCTGTGCTCATTTCGCAGCCATGCTCAGGATTTCTTTGGAGAGGGTTAGCTGGCTCAGGCCAGACCCATGCAAGTGATTTTTCCAACAGTTGAACAGTATAGGCAAGCAGGTTCCAATATTCCAGAGCTATTAACTTTTTTTTAGACCTTTAATGTATTCATTTGGTTTTATTCGATACATTTAGCCTAAAGTGTCAAATTCTCTGTTCTGTTCCTACTCTGCATACTAGCTAAGAACAGCAGGTAACATTTTTAAATGTTTTTTTTTTTTTCACATCAGGAAACAAATTCGGTTTGTTTTTCAGGGCTTTTGTTAGGACGGCCAAGAAATGATGACAGAAATGTAGGAATTAGCCTTTTCTTCAAACTCAAGTGAAAATAAGGACATCCAAAATTTACTGGCCAAAGCAAGAGCTGGTCTTTGACAGTGACTCATAGCTGATACCTACAGAAAAATGTGAGGAGCAGATAATGATGGTTATTTACGACACACATTGTCATATTCTGCTACAAAAAAGTCAGATTTACCATGAGGGGTAGAAAAGGTACTCTGAATAGTACAGTTAAGGAAATTTGATGGGGTTTCTTTATGAATGTTGTATAACATACACCTATTCACAATATCAAAAGCTATGGAAGAGAAAAGATCCTCTCATAAAGAAATTATACACTTTAACCAGATTCCTCAAAGCATTTTCCTGTGACATGCTCTGTCTCTTCCTAAGCTATGTGTTTATCAGCTGCTTGGTACACATTCAGCAAACCTTGCATAGATAAGCATTGTGTCATCTGTCAATTCATTTCTTCTTTTCAGTAGTGATTTTTAGTAAACTTTTAATTTGTTTGACACATTTGTTCAATTACATTTTGATTTAGCCCTAAATTCAAAAGGTCCTGGAAGGAGATTATCTAGAGAGGTTCAGGACTGCAATTCAGACAAAAGTTATCATCTTAAAAAAAAGTTAATTAAATATTACTAGCAAGTTTACTGTTTAGATATAGTCATCATCCTTTTCCTTTATACACATGCATCCAGAAATATCCTATAGGTGCTTCTATTTACATACAATCAATTAGGTTTAGTATGTCAAATGAGGATTCTTCAAAGACTTAAAACTAACACGTGTGACTTCAAGCCAGTAAATAATAAATTTACCATAAACCTAAAATAGAAAGAGGAGGCAGCTATTATTTTCACTCTGCCTGACAGGTTGAAAGCTGAGTTAGTAGGCTGCCATGCTTGGTATTTGGAAGCAGCAGTAATAGGGTCACATATGTCCTGTCAAGTAAGTTTTCTTGCCATTGCAATTGATATTGCAAGCAATCTCAGTAAATGAAAGCAACTGTCATCCCCCTGGTACCTGTTCCAATATTGCTGAAGTGAATGGAATTCCAAAATTCTCTGAGTTTTAGCAAATTTTCAAAGCTTTTGTATTTCATGAAGGAACGAAGTTATAGGATCAAGCTATTTCTTACCTCTAGTCAGGAGTTACTCTAACTCCTGCACCCTCAGGGAGTTTTGTGGTCACATCCCACATGGTTTGGAACTGAGACCTCAGAGAATACCCTTCCTCCACATACATCTTGTGGAAGGAAATACAAATGCAGAGGCTGGGAGGATACTGTGTTGTGCTCTAATAAGTCTGGATGACCAGAGGACAAGGACAAGCAAATGCACAGCAGAAAGCAGAGAAGTGCCAACAGCTGCTGTAGATGCAGTTTGGGCTGTTCAATTGAGAAAGACTCCAAAGGATCCACTCATCAAAAATATCATTATATTATCTCCTTATTGTTTTTCCAAGCAATTTTATACCTATATGCAGCTAATACATTAGAGCATCTAATTCTTGTTCACTATACTACAGCTGACTCATTTAAAAGCATACCAAATCAACACCTACACATTTTGTTTTATTTCTAAAATCAAAATAACCAAAATACCTGATGCACAATGTGCAAATTCAGACCTAGAAAACTATCATATTTTTACCAGCTAATCAAACAGTGCTATACTGTCTACAGGTTTACCATACAAAAATGGAGAATCTTTGACTCAATTATTCACTTAGTCGCAGTTCATTCATTAGGCAAATTCCTCAGGCCTAATTTTTCCCTGCTTGTATTTCTGTAGAACTAAACAACTTAATTTAGTCAACACTGTGGATTTTTTGGGGGAAAGGGATTACACTGAAGAAAATATATGCACAATAAATGGCCACCAACTTTGTATTCCTTCAGAGAAATATGTTTTGTACATAATCACAAAATATAAGATTTTATAAGACAAGGCATTACAAACATGAGTACATGAGATTGAAAACCCTTAATATGAATTCTTCGTACATGACAAACATTTTACATTAGCTGCCCAATATTTTTTTTTATCCTGACGATCTTGCTTTAATAGACTGCACAGTTCCCACCTCATTTACTTCTCCACTGAACTGAAGTGATGAAGAAAAATAATTTAAAAGCCAGTAAACTTTGAAAATATGTTTTATTGAATTTATTTCTGTCTTAAGAAGAAAAATATTAAAGAAGTGGTATGTGTCCTAGCTTAATTTCTATTCACCATTATAGTATGCATATGGGTATAAGCAGAACTTTTCCTGTCAGAGGTGTTACCACGAGGACATGAGGTTGCTTCTTCAGTCCTCATAAAAATAAATCATCAGAACCAGGTATCACTACTTTACTGCTCAGTGTGTCCTGAGAAGCAGATGCAGTAAATTCTACCTCTGTGACCTTTTCAGTATTCTGTGTTTTGACTGAGTGTCCATTCTAGTCACAGGTTGCTGAGGTTACAAACAGAAGAGGGTAGGAACGGCAAGCGAATCAAATTACAGAATACTAAAAAGGTCAGAGTAGTACCATTTATATTACCCTTCACAGAACAGATGAGGCAGAAAAAGTTATACCTCTGTCTCATGACAAAAAATATAATCATTCAGTAAACAGTACCAGTGACAAATTCACGTTTGTGCCAAATAGTTGCAGTATAAAGAAATAGCTATAATATCCAGTGTTCACATTCACATTTATATAGTCTGTTATTATTTCTAAAGTATTTTCAAAGTTCTTGAACAGATGCAAAGGTGTGAGAGGGCTCTTACATTTGCTATATGACCTATTTACCCATTCTTTCTTTTGGGTTTTTGGGTTTTTTTTGGGGGGTTTTCTTTGGGGTTTTTTTGGTTTTTGTTGTTGTTGTTGTTGTTGTTGTTGTTGTTGTTTTGGGGTTTTTTGTTTGTTTGTTGTGTTTTGTTTTGTTTTTTATTAGCTAATATCATACGGGCAAAAGCTGGCTTTCAAATCTTATAACCTGAGTAGAACATCTGCTTGCCTCAAATTCTGTGTAGTCTAGTAAAAATGGTGACAAACAGTCAGCTACGGAACTGAAGCCTGTTACGACTGGCAACAAACCAGTTTTCAGCAGCACAGATACAGCAATGATGGTGGAAGCAGATTTTTTTCATTGACAGCATCTTGTTTATAGTAATGCAGAACATCTACTTGGTACATGGTACAATTTGTTCTCTACTACACAAAATCTTGTAGGTCAAGCTCTCTAATTCTTCAGAACAGCTAGAGATCTCTTACCTGTCATCTTACTACCTGTATCTACATTACTTGTTGGCTTTTGATACTACGTCTCAGACAATGGTTTCCTAACAGGAGCCAACGGAATTTATTTAGACCAGTTTTATCCCAGTCCTTACTTAATATATTTCTTATTTATGATACAGTCTCTTGGAAACACCTTTTAAATTAGGTAAGAAAAAGAAAAAAAAAGAAAAAAAAAAAAAACAGAAACAAAGAAAAGAAAAAGAAAGCATACCCTTACTGTAGCATGCTTTTTGAGCATCAGTTGTAGAGGTTTAACAGATTTAATATCCAGGTGATCTTATTTATAAGATTACACTTCAAACTGCAGTAATGATTAGTATCCCAACAGTATAACTGCAAAACTCTCTTTCCAGGAAAGTAAACTGTTCTTAAACATTCTCAGGAATTTACTCATCCACTGCTATCTACTTGACAAAATGCTACATCCACTAAAAAAATCAACAAGGTTAACTTAAAAAATAGTTCTCTATATTAAAAAGTTCACTGCTTGACTTCATAAATATTCATAAGTCAACAGAAATAAAATCCTCTTGGTTTCGGTTATTGTTATTTAACATTTATATCCACCATTGCTTTTCAAATGGTGAGTCTCAGCACTCAGGGGGTTTAGAAAAAAAGCTATCGGTAAGATGCCAAGAGGTTGAGAGCATTATTATAATCTACGACAAAGAAAAATCTCACACCACAACTCCCAACATAGTATCATCCTTCAAGATTATATATTCTCTGCCATAAATAAAGTCTTCTTATCAATTCTTGGTTTATCCATAATTTTATTTTAGAAGTAAGAATGTCAGAAGCATTTTATTTATGTCTTTTTCATTTTGAATTGACAAGATATTACTTTACTTAAGCATCAGCTTATCTATAGTCACCAGGTTTCTCTGAGCAAACCCACGAGGTGAGATGGTTTGGGAAGAATTTTCAGTCCTTTGAAAGTTAAACATTTATGTACATATTTCCCACATTGCCCACCATTGTTTTGTCTATCTACATCAATGCTGCTTACTTTTCCCTTTTTTTACCCTTCTTGTGCAGTCTCCAGTTATGGTTGGAAGATCTAGGCAATCCTGCTTTAGCAGGGGAGTTGGACAAGATGATCTGTAGAGGTCCCTTCCAACTCTGACAATTCTGTGATTTCATATGTAGTAGCGAGATTTCATCTTTTTCTTCCAGCAAGATATTAATCTCTTTCTTCACTCTTTGATTCATATTACTTTTAATAAATTATCAGTAATTGTTTTTTTCCAACATATGTTTTTCACTGTTTTCCACTCTGTTTTCCAATCATTGTGAATGCATACTTTTCAGTCTGTATTACTTTGCAGCTATTTAGGCAAAATTCCTTTACAAGGAGAAACAAAAAAGAATTTTCCTATACAAGTTCTTCCATGCTGTGTGATTCATAGACTTGTCCCATAGCAACAGACATCAAGATTTATCACAGCCAAATGAATCACAGCTACATGTAGCAAATCTTCTTTCAATCTTATTCTGAATTTTCAAAGAAATAAGCGAAGTACTGTACATATATTGGCATATTCCTAACATACAAATACAAATATCCAAAATGAATAACTGGATAGTTGTGTGTGCAGTTCATGAAGTAGCACATGGAATTGCATAAATGGGCAGTTTGCTTGCACCTCAGTTTGGAAACCTAGTCACATACCTTGACAAATACTGATTAAATATAACAATACTTTTTGTTTCTGAAGATGCTAACAATCAATTTAACCTGCATTAGTTGGTTTAAATAGGATTAGAGGAAAAAGAGCTTATTAAAAAAAAACAAAAACAAAACAAAACAGAAAATTCTTCAGACTATTACCCCCTGTGTATGTATGTGTATGCATTTGACATTATGTGCTGAAATATAGATCCTGAAGAGCAATTTATAGGATGACAATTCTGCTCACCCACTGCCCAGGAGAAGCATCGCTCCTGGAAATACATAATCACCAAGAAATCTGAAGTTCATAACCTGCACAGAAAAAAAAA